>JAUEPR010000059.1:0-302423 GCA_030435655.1 Armillaria novae-zelandiae | reverse complement strand
TAAATCTTCTCTGATATGGTACAAGCATCATAGCGAGTCCAATACCAATCTATTTGAGATAAGACATCAAGTCATGGCACAGGATGCAAATCTGAGATCATACCATGATGCTAACAAATGTAACTCCCGTCATCCCCATACCAAAACCTCGCACCTCCTCAAAGGCAATGGGGAATGCAAAGAAAAATAGGTCTGTAGGGAAGTTAAGAAACACAGATGTGTATCAACAGCATAAACGTACACAGAGACTGTAAATGAACGAAAGGTCTGCCGATGTGAACATATCAGTATAACAGGGGCAATATCGAAGAGACCCACATAGAGAAAACAAGGCCACGATAGGCTCGGCTACCAGCATCACAATGGGCCTGAGCAAGGATACTTTCAACGTTTCGAAAAAGGGGACGCGTTCAAGCTCTTCAAGTGTGCGGTAGCTCTCGTCTCCCGTAGATTTTCGTAGCTTCTCAGCTTTACGACGGAGAAGGATAGATGCCAGTGTTTCGGGAATGAACAGCGTGAAAATAAAACACACGCCAGTAAAGATGAAAAGGACCCAATCTACAAGCAAATGTGAGTATCGAGATTGAATGACGACAAGAATCTCCGTACACATCCATCTCCAACCAGCTTTCTCAGCAATCCACCCCCCGAAGAGCGGTCCGAGACAGGGACCCATACTATAAATGTAAATGAGGGCCAGAATTCATCGCAGCCGATTATGTCTCACAATAGAGTGAACGAGAACACGGCCATGGGAATTCCTCGCTCTTCGACGGCCCAGATATCGGCAACACTATAAAATACGGATCATCAGTGAACGTAAAGGACATCAGAAGGCTTCGATCACTAACCTTCCGCCTACATTACATATTGGTGCAGAAGCCGCCAATCCCGCAATCTGGCGAGCAACAACCAATGTCGCCGCATTTTTCGCGAGAGCGCTAGGCAAGGTGAAAATGAAGAAAAAGAACATGCTGACTTGGTACATCAGTGTTCTGCCAACGACTTCTGATAATGGGGCAAAGAACAGTGGTCTGTTAATAATATTAGGGGGGTGGTCGAATATGGAACGACAAAATAGCCTACCCGATACCAAAGCCAATGACGAAACATGCTACGGTGAGGTTTATAATCTCTTGCGTAGTGCCGAACTCTTCTACAGGTCCTTTCATACTGCAAAGATGTCAAGGACAGGCTTTATATGCAAGCAGACACTTACTCTCCAGTAATGATCGAGCTACCGATAGCAACCGACAAGCACAGGAATGAAACTGCTAAAGTTATGTACCTGGGTAGAAAAGACAAATGAGCTTAAGAAAACATCCAGACAACAACTTACCACTTCATCGCTCGTCCAAACTCTCGTGGATCTTCGTTCTTTCCCTTCTCGAATGACACAACGTGAATACCATCGCGAGTGAACCCTCTTTCCAACTCGGCTAGGTCGGGGGCAGGTCCACTAACAGCTGTCGCTGTCCTGGTAAGAGAGATAGGGCCCTCTAGATCTAGTTGACGAAACTCTTCCTCCTGAGCTTGGGTAAGTGCAGGGGGGAAAATGAATTCAGCCTCTATTGGTTCGGAAGGCATTGTGGGGAACGAAAAGAGCAAGGAACATGAAAAAAAATACTGGTATTTATATAGCCCACATGGAGGATCCGGCAGTACGAGGCAAGCGGACTGAAATCACGAATATTGCATACGTGAACATCAAAAATGGCCCAAAGATGTCCCGGAATATGCTGGGCGGAGGGCTCGTTAGTGCATGGAACATGTATAATGGACAAAGAGCCACGTAATTGACACACCTTCCCATTTCCTTGATGATTCGTGACGCTCGTTAGAAGATACACAACAAAGAAAGAAAATTCACCTCTCGAGTATCACGCTACAATACTGATTTTCCAGGTAAAATCCCGCTGTCGCGTCGGTTATTCAACCATTGAATTTGAAATTTGTCCGTGGCCTTCGCTTCGATAAGGTAGCCTTCCGGCAAACGGCCGCTTCCATGTATGGGAGAAGGGAATTCTTCTTCCTCGTACCTGATTTTTCATTATTGACACCGAGTCCGACTGAAGTTAACCGTTATCTAGGGTTATCAGGAATTACCTATGCCATCAAAAATATTAGGATTCTCCTTGGTTACTGCGTCGGATACCTTCTATTTTGCACTGCTTTGTCGACAGGATTCATACAGACCTGCCCTGCCGTATGTCGCAACCCATGTCAGATTGATGTCGGGATCGCCTCACATATTCCCGTTCATTACTCGCTTATGTGTAAGGCACGTACGCCACTTCACCACAATATCTTCAGTGGCGTAGAGTTTAATCACAGTCCATCATCGGTGAGGGGTAAACAGGGGACTTGCATTGGAGTAGAGCAAAGTTCAAACATGATGCACAGGATTAAGTTAAACCCGCGTCCATGTTCGTATGACAACTTGAACCGTTTCCCATCTTCTCATCATACTGATACTTTGTCCGAGACTCCGAGTCGGTGATGATTCTCTTGGCGCTGAAGTCAGCATCATTCCATCAGCGCGGCAATTTCCGACTTTGCTTTCCCTCTCTCCGATAACGAGCAATTCTGTGGCATCGCTATGGTTGGCGGCTTGGTAGCTTTCTTGCTGTTATATTTATGCGCGTTTGCATCGGCAGAACAAACTCCACTCTTTCTGACGCGCAACCCGGTGCTTTCTCCTCGTGTTGACGCGTTTATCAACGATGTTTTGACAGAATGGAACACACCGGGCGGCGTCAGCATCGCTATCGTGAAAAAGCACAGTGATGGTACCTGGACCGTGGAGACTAAGGGATACGGAAACGCGTCAATCGACGGTCGACAAATGACCGAGGACTCTTTATTTTTTATCGCGTCAAATTCAAAGGCAAGCTGAATATTATGTTGGGTACAGGATACTTCTTACTTCAATGAAAAGCTGTTCAATATTATCGCTACCGGTCTCTTGATTTCCAACGAAAGCCTATCATGTCGTATCTCCTGGGACACCAAGATAGCGGTCTGTTGTTCCTGAGTGGGAGTTAAAGGATCCTATTGCGTCGTCTCAGAGCACCATAACCGACATTATGAGCCACCGTACAGGGATTCCCCGCCATGATCTTATGTACGGAAGAACAGATAATGTTACCTCTATCGTAGGTTTATTAAGTCTGACTTACTCGGGAGAACCACTGAAATTTTTCATCAGCTCAACAGACTCAAGCATCTTGAACCATCTGCCGAGTTCCGGGATATCTATCAGTACAACAACAACATGTACATGCTCTTATCCTATCTGCCCGAAGTTCTTCTTCCGCACAAGCCACCCTTTGCCCGCTATGTTAAGGAGCACATCTTTGAACCACTAGGACTCATTTCGACAACTTATTCTGTAGATGTCGCTCGAGCAAGCGGCAATTTGGCTCAGGGTATGGCGCGAGATGGCGTTAACAAAACCGAGAACTTATTCGGCAAAGGAACCCCAAGAGCCATGCGTCACCCTAACTGGTTCTTGGCGGGTGGCGAGGATGGAAACTGTTAGGTTTACTGCGCAGTCTTATCGGAGATTGTCACTCATACGTACCCAGACAAATCCGGCGCTGGAGGCGTCATTAGTAGTGCTAAAGATGCCGTCAGGAATATTTCTACTCCCTCGTCTTGTCTTGGCATGCTCATTTCACGTTAGGCAACCTGGCTCCAGGCTTTGCTTAACGATGGACGAAATCCCGTCACGAACGAGAGTGTCGTTCCCCCTGATGTTATACAGAACGTTGCCACTGGAAAGACAGTTCAAGCAGGCTTCGCGTTCGTGACTAATTTTTCACACGATGTTCTCTAACACTGATTCAGCTTGTACCCTGAACTCTCGCCCGTGGTTTATGGTGGCGCCCAATTCCGCTATACATATAGAGGACATGGTATGTACTATGTCATCGTCTGTGAACACGGCAAATTGACGGTAATACCCCATAGAAATCATAGAGGCAAGCTACCAAATCGTTTACAGCATACTCCTTGAATGAACATTGACTTGGCAGCATGGTGGATCTACCACAGGTAAGCCAATTGCCCAAAATCCATAGTGAATGCTGACTTCAAATTACTTTGCAGGCTTTATGACCCAGATTGCTCGATTTCCTTCCGACAAATTGGGTATTGCCGTATTCTCAAACGATGACGATTATGGGGGTATGCTCCATGAGATCATCAAGTGGTATCTCGTCGATACTGCCTTGGGTCTACCTCCTATCAATTGGAACACCAGGCAAGTCCCTCGTCAAGTCTTCATCATTCTCCATGCTCAGGAACAATTGACAGAATGAAATCCGAAGTCACAAGGCAATATCGGGCGCTTGCCCGTGACTCTTATCCAAGGCCGTCTAACCCGCGACCACCGTCTGTATCGTTCGAAGCGCTCAGCGGGCCCTACGAGAATCCGGGCTACGGTACAGTCGATTTCTGTTTCATTTTTAAGAACGAATCAAGATCGGGCCCTCCATCGCCATGTGACGATTCATGGACGACACTTCCGGGTGCAATTGATACCTCCGTCCCAACCCTCCTAGCAAAATGGGATAAGGCTTGGTCCACCCATATCATGCTGACTCATTTTGATGAGAATATATTCAATGTCAGCACTCTCGAAAGCAGAGTGCGCATTTGTGAATTACTTTCATTGTGTATAATTTCTTATCGATATTGCAGCACACAATTAACGATACCCAACCGTTCTGGACTGCAGTAGTACATGAAGGTCGCATTGTGACTGCAGAATTTTCCTTTCACCAGGAGGAAAACCGGCTCTCAATTAGCGGGTTTGGATTGACAGGTGGGATATGGGGAGCAAGTGACCAAGCAGGCACGAGAAAGGGCAGAACTGCTCAAGACCGCGCAGAGGTTTGGTTTCACAAAGTTTGATCAAAGGCTGAAATCTGGACGGTTGTTAGACGGTTGGACACCTTTAGTTGCTGTGTCGTTTGACGAGTCTCCTATTCTAACACTCTCTGATATCGCCAAGTCCAGTGTGAGAAAGTTTCAGAGCGTCCGAGTTCGCCAATTCGCGCTCGGCTAATCAAGTGCTTTTTACTAACCGTGAATCTCGGTGGCTCGGATGAGACGCTTCCACACGTTACTATAGTACTAACTATTTCAGTGGACGACGACTGTCTATTGACCAATCGATCTAGCCTGCCGCATCACTGATGGTTGTTCAACAATGATGGATTAAAAATCCGTCTATACCGGGACTAAGGTTGGACCTGATCGTGTTCCGTTCATTTTCATTTCGCTTGTCCCGTTTGATGTTTATTGCTCATGCACGCAGAACCCTGTCTACACTAATTCGACACCTGTTTCCTTGATATCGCTTTTCATCGAGAGACTTTAATTTTCCTCTAGCTAGTATAGTAAAGGTGAGCGCTGAGCTATTTTACTGCTCATCACTGATTCTACAAGTCGCAAGGGTAACCAATCCCAGAAAGATAATTACCCGTAGATCCTCTTCCGTGTGCTGTACCTGATGACCGTATACCGTTGCAAATCATCAATGTTCATACACACTCGGCACATGAAACACATCTTCATCAGACAACGTGCTACGAACCTGGAAACGTCGGGTCACCGGTTGTTTCGGCAAGAAGTGACCAATCTACCCAGCCCTGATTCGGGATATAAGATGTTGGGTCGTTTAGGTGCTTTTGCTAGTCATTATTCCCTTCGCCAGCACAGCCATGTCCTCACCGCCCCGCAAAAATGCACCTCCTCTACGCAGAGGTACTGCTTGTCTTGCTTGCAGGTAAATTTTTAGTTAGCATTATATTCTAAGGTGGTGACTAAAGCTTCTCATACCATAGAAAACGCAAATCCGTATGTATAATATACAGCCCAAGTACCCGTGCGAGCTGGCTGACTTGGTTTTCATGCACAGAGATGCGACGGTACCCACCCAGTGTGTCAGCAGTGCATCAAAACAAACCGAGAGGACGAATGCCAATATGCTGACCTGAAACGGAAAAAACAATTGCGAGAAAATGCCTCAGTTCTAGGGCAACGTCTATTTGAGTTGGAAACCACAAGGTGACACCGTTGATTCATAACGTCAGATTCAGCGCTCTAAAGGGTCCTCTCTAGCACTTTCCCCTCAAGTATCTTTCTCGTGGAACCACAGGTCACGACATCTACCTTCACATCTATCTTCACCACACCCTCCGCCTCTTCTTCTTCAAGCTCGCTTTCAGAATCACCCTCGTCTTCTGCCGTAGAATTCTTATCGTACGATGAAATGAACACTGCGGCTTTGGACGTCCTAGATTCGTCAAATCTGCACACCATGCCGGAGGAATACACATTTTCTAGCAAACCCAGCTCGTATTCAGGGAATGCTGAAGATTCGTTACCCCAACAAGTTAAACTGATGTTGTGAGTGCCACGATAAATATATTGTCTGATCGATGCTCATGACGCGATCAGGATCGAAGCATTTCTTTCCCATCGACATCAGTGCTATTTCGAAGAATGCGGCATAGGACTTACCGAATTAGAGCGGCACCCGGCGTTCATGAATACCGTGTACTTCCTTGGATGTTACTACACACGCTCCCCTCACTTGTCAAATATGGAAGCCTATTTCTTGAACCTGGCGTTACATGGTCTTGCATCAACATTCGTGGGACATGAGAGGACTGTTGACCTGGTCCGAGCATCGTCACTTCTGGCCATATATTTCTACTCTACGGGACAAATAGCGGAAGGGTATCAACATTCTGTGTCTGCGGCACAGCTGGCGTTGAGCATGGGGCTCCATCGAACAAGCTTCCCTGAAGTTTCCAGAGGTTTTCACGACCTTGTTACACCTACTAGTGTGGACATGAACGACCGGATATCGGCGTTCTGGCAAATTTTCATGGTTGACACCTGCTGGTCTGCGGCTACTGGATTCCCGAGTCTACTATCTGGTTCGGGTGATCACAAAGTTAGAATCGAAACGCCTCTACCTCCAAGTGTACGTTCTTTTTATTTGTTACAAACGCAAGTGCTCATATTCTCCTGCGACAGCAAGACAGCACTGATGCCATTTCCCTGTTCGGCGAGACTATAACATTACCGTCAATATCGGCTCTGAAAGTCAAGGCGGCTGCCCTATACGAAGAAGCAGCACTCATTTCATCAGGTCGGATAACCTACTTTATTAACAGACCAATATCTCATCCTAGAATAACTAGACACCCATGATTACGACACGGGATACTGGCATAATTTTACTTCGGTCAAGAACGCTTTAGAGCGTATTCAAGCATGTCTTCCTTTAGTCCATGATTACTCACCCCACATTTCAAAATCTGCCGTGGATGTTGACGTCTTCTTTATTCGCACCCTTGTCTACGTCTCCATAATCAATATCAATCGGATCCACAATTCAGACAGTGCTCTGCAAGCGTCTTTGGATGCCGCCTCTCTCATTTCCGACCTCAGCGATGACGCCTACGAAAATTTGGATCCATTATTCTCCGTACGATAGACTGCTGGTATAGTGTTCATTGACTGACCGATTCATAGGTTCTGTGGACCTCGATTGCAAAAGCCTTTACGTGGAATATTCATCACGGCGGATCCGAGACGTATCCAATTTTCCAGACCAAAACATCTCTACAAGCTGTTATAAGTGCCTTAAAGTCGTTGGGTCAACATGTTCCTCTGTCGGGTGAGTCTTAATGTCTTCCGCGGCACGGGGAAGCTCTAAATTTGTACGCAGCAAAGTGTGGTGCCCAAATTGAAGAGAACTGCGCGTCCTCGGGTGTTTGTGATCCTACCCGCCTCTGTGACGAACTTGTATGGCGGCCTGCGGAAACGATATCATTTGAATGAGCGGGAACGATGCACGTGGATCGGCACGGTCACCTGAAAAGTCCTCGATCGGGCCATCGACATCATTTTCGACGATGACTGGTCATAGCTCTGGTCATTATTTTTCATCACTTCGGCTATCCAAAAATACCAATATCAATCTCAAACAATATAAAGAACCACTTTCCTATTCCTTCACATCCTCGCATTCCTTCTTCATTCCAAAATGTTTGTTGCTCTAGCATTACTCGCCACCGCACTTCCCGCTCTCGCTTGGAGTAATTCATCGCAATATCTCAGTGGCCTCGGTCAGGCGCTTCAAGATGCTGGACTTACTACGTTGGGCTCACAAACCAGCCGGCTCAATAATTCGATCTTGGGCCGAGCCCTTCTGGCGAAGTTGGTCTTGGGCAATTACACACTCTTTGCTCCAGATAACGAAGCTTGTGAGTCCATCATATATCTGCGGAGTCAAGAGAGAGTTGACATGGTATTTCAGTCGCCAACGCCACGAATTCTTCAAGTTTATCCAATGACGACAACCTTTTCGCCCTCACAATATTGTACCACATTGTCTCTGGCAATTTCAGCGCTAACAACGGCACAAACGCAACTCTTGAGGCAGAAACTTACCCGAATGTCACTATCGGACGTACCCTACTTGACGACCCTTCTGTAGTTCAGCTTGAAGGGAATAAAAGTCAGGTACTTGTTTGGAGTAACATTGACGGGCAAATCGAGATGTACAACCAACCGTGCGTTCTTACATCTCTATTTTGAATTTTTATTTACTGTCCGTGTTAGAACGAGCGTCTCTGTGCAGAACAGCACGCTTGTCGAAAATCTACTCGTCAATCGAATAAATGGCGTCCTCTTGATTCCACCCAACGTATCCGACGTCCTTGCGGCACAAAATCTAACATATTTGGCCGGCATTTTGGATTCGACAACCGTTACCTCGTCTAACGGTACCAACGAAACAATAACGGACTTGTTAGATGGCGACTCAGTATACGGGTTCACGTTCTTTGCGCCCGACAACGCGGCAATTGAGCTAGAAGGCTCATCGTTGACGTCAGTCACTAGCAACAATACAGCCTCACTAACCATCTTGAGCAATCATGTACGTCGCAACAAATCGACTTTTGATATCCAGGCTAACGATCACTTAGATAGTCAACGGAACAACCATCTATTCGCCCTCAATCACAGCCTCAGAAAACCTTACTTCAGCAGGGGGCGAGCCGCTCACATTTACGACCAATTCTTCCGGCGTGTTCGTGAACAGCGGGGGGAGCAGCGCCCGGATCATAAAAACGGACATCCTGTGCAAGAATGGTGTTCTGCACATGCTTGACCGGGTGCTGATAAACACAGAGACAAATCCTGAAGCAGCCTCTTCTGCGTACGTCTGTCCTGGCCGATGATTGATGGCTTCTCGGTCCTGACATTTACATCAGATACGAATCCGCCACTTTTATCGCTGCGAGTTCGACAACTGAGACAGGACCAGTCGGTACCCCGACGGCCAGTTCTAACGGAAGCGAAGGGGTGCTTACTGGCAATAGCGCCCAAGGCGCACTCGCTGGAGTCACAGATAATATGAATATTATGTTCGCCGCGCTTCTAGGTGTCATGGGATGGGCTTTGTTAGGTATCGTTTTGGTCTGACCAATTGCTGTCGCCAAAGAAACTCCTACCTTTTGAACTTTTAGTATTATATTCATAGTCTATCTATCTTTCTAGTAGTAGTACCATAATACTTTTACGATTATGAAATCCAGAACTGGTACACGCCTAGTGGTGGATAAATTTGTAAAGTTTCAATTGTAACAAGATCGAGGTAGACTTTGTGAAAAGATTCGCCTGGTTAATTGAGCAAAACACGTAGTTATTCGAATTTTTCTGTGATCTAGAGTTAGTACCGCGTAGTCTGGTCATTCCGCTAAGTCTCTGCGAATCATTGTTAGTATATTAAGGAGGTCATATTTATGTATATCTGATGCTACTATCTCATAAAGCATCAAGGCGTTAATTAGCTAGCTATATACGACATCAAACGTCAGTCATTGATACAGTGTTAGCATTGATTCTCCGGTACAGGAAAAGCAAGTGATGGACTATAAATGGAAATGTACGTCCTCTTACTATTAATGCTTTCGTGAAGCATATAAAGTATCCGTGGGAATTTAAGTATGAGGTGTACATGCCAAGCTGATAAACCGACTTTATTCCGAAACTCGTTCGCAAGGCCTCAAATCTCGGGCGAATCTGAGGTAAAGTCACGTGTGCGTGGTGGCAGGATCCAGGACCCAGGTACACATCTTTGCCTTTTTTGACAGTCTGTCCGCTTTTGCCGCCAAAGCTGCCACAAAAAGATTGTCCGGATTTCTCGTTATAGGCAACGTCCCAAAACAAGAAAATTAAAAACCCCATTTTTGTTCCTAATTCCACCCTTCTCGTTGGTGGTAGCGGATTTTGACTTAACCCCCCTCGTTCCGAGGGTCGTTCTGTCCGGACTTTGACGCAATGTCAGCTCTCAAATCTAGAAATTTTGAGCCTGGTGATACCCGATTGTTCTTGTGGAAAACGGGTCGACCTTAGAAGTCTCCGGTGTACGGTTTTGAGCCGTTATACCGTACGTGGTCTTGATCGATTAAAGAAAATTTTACGCGTACCGAGCAGTCCGGGTTACAAGGGGCTCACTGAGCTGACGTGAACTTCCCCCAACTTATCTCATCCCAACTGTTACTGATGGTACTTCATCCAGGGAGCTGACGTATCAATCTTGCCATCTTCTGGTGCGGTTTCTGCCCTGATTTTGTGGCTTGATAGAAGACGACTCTTCTCTCAGCCAGCCTGTAGGCCTGGATCGGCTCACAGGCGAATCAGCTTCTCCGACTTTTTCGTGGATATCTTTTCTGGGCCCTCTTCTCACCGATGATAAAGTTTTTGTCTTGTTTCTGGACGAGTCGGTATATCCTTGGATTTTACCGGCGCTTAACTGTGATCTGTGCGAGCCATTTGGGCGCTGGAGAATCCTCTAGGCTCATCCTCGGCCAACAGATAAGAATTTTGCTGGTGGCAAGTCAAATCTCTCATTAACCGGTTGGAGCTTGAATCTGTTATCCTCGAAACAGTCAGGTGCATACTTCTCACAGCACAAGCTTAGGTCTTCATGCTCCCGCGCTGCATCGGAAGTGATTCAAGTGACATCGTCCGCGTTCAGCATGCTCAGTCAGATACTAGGCCCGATGATTGACCACGATAACCGCTGCGAATTGTGGTACTGGTATATCCTTAAGGATCTTGCCTGAATGATATGACGCCGGATTATTGGGCCCATTCAACGATCGCAAAGTAGTCTCTGGTGTTGTGAAGGTATTGTAACGGCGGTGTGATTTTTTGTGCTTGTTTTAGCCTACATGTAAGTCTGTACGACTGGGACACTCCCCTGCCATGCCTTTGAACCACAGGCACGAATAAGTCTCGCTTTGTGATCTAGATTTCTGGGAAGGCTCCAGACTATCTTCCAATCCGCCTGCATGCACGTCCCGCTCCGCGAGACTCTGGCGATATTTCGCCATATCCGCCTCTCCACTTCTGTTTATTCTCGATCCCGCCGGGAGGATGTCTACGTCCGATCGGTCGCCATCAGCGCATCTAGCCGAAATTTACTGTTTGCAAGGCGGGAATTATTCGGGGACTTCCCCTGGCTTGGCATGTGCAACTTTATTAAGACCTCTTCGTCTTGAGAGTGCTCGATCGTCCGGAATTCTTCCCCCAGGGAGTTGTCAGCCCTACTCCGAAATCCTCGAATGCCCATCGACATAGCCCACTGAAGTCTTCCATGTGCTGCACGTAACGAGTTACTCCAGCGCGGGAATGCCAACAAAGAACTGACCGTGAGTAGTATTATTTTGTCAGTTAATTATACCCGCGAAACCACCTTGCAGTCTGACGCTTCTTTCTCCCGTAGAACGGACACACTGAGATAATTAGACTAACCTTTTCTTGTGCACCTATCATCTCGATGGAGATCGTGTTCAGGTACATGTGTCTTCCGTTATGCAGGTTTCATAAGAGCTCCCGGAAGGCGGGTCGAAATTCTAACGGCACCTGATGGCCGCATGTCGCAGGACGGATGTTTGCCCTCTCCTTTTGGTACGACCGGGAGAAGGAGTTCTATGATCTGCTTGACTCAGATACACAAGTTTGTTTCCTGCTAGGTGATTCTTCTCATCATCAATCCGCTTGCTTTGATCTTGTATGCCAGGATCAGCTGATATATAATCCCCTTGATTGATACTCCTTCTCATGCTGTGAACACCTTAACGCCTCTCGACGTTTGCTGAGATTAATATGTGAAAAATACGCCCTTAGCGGTGGAGGAATCATTTTGCGCTGCGCGAGCTCCCCAAAGTCACGTACAGATTCTCCAGATGTATGACCAATAGTGGACCAGATATAGCTGATGGCCAGGCGATGGGACGATTGTTTAACATGCTGGTCTTCTTTCCGGGTAAACGGTCCTATTTCCTGGCCTTGCCCCCGGTGCCAGAATCCACTGACATCGACTTTCCTCAAACCGTACGCATCTGCTTCAGAGACTTCGGATGTGACCTACTAGGCCCGTTGGATCTTTGAAAAACATGGCATACGCTCTCAAAAGACTAGTCAACGGAGGGTCATGCCACCATTCTTGTGAAATACCTATGCCAAGCATCTAGTGGATGACATCGGTGGACTGACCACACGCACACGTGGGAGTTGGGAGTGTAGCTTCGCGGATGTTGTCGGAACTAGTACAAAGTGCGAATCCGCATATGTAGTCGTAAGACGGAAAGTCGTTAACGCTGACATAAAGACAGCAGTGTGAAGTCTCCCGTAAAGTAAGCTTTACAAGATGCTTGCTGCCAGAGCACGACAAGGCTGAGGTTGCAATGACGGCAAAGTCTTTCCGTACTGAACATAAGCCGCCACTAGAACCCTAAAAACCGCCCCATCAGCCACGACGCATCTGAAGATCCGGTACACATGAAAGACATGACTTTCAGCACCCACCTTATTTTCATAAATAACCTGGATATGTGCAAGTCGGGCGGACGCTCGAAGAATCAGAAGACTCTAGAAGGTGGCCTCTTCCCACTTCGTTTGTGCCACCATGGAGTTTCACGGGCAACCAGGAGCACATGTCCGCAGCAGCGTACGACGCCCAATAATCTTTTTGCGTCATGACCCTTGAATAACATTAACCGCGGCTCGGACCGAAGTTCCCGTGTGGTGGTGATGCCTAAATATAGGCACAATCTCCCTGCGCGGGCTTGCCGAATCGGCGGCTTGTGGCACAGCCTTGCTCTTTTGGTTAACCTTCTTTCACAGCCTTGACGCACGGAAGAGCAGCGCAAGTTGGAGCGTCGTTACCAGCGTACACGGAGTTCGAGTGGTGGTCCACGTCTTTCTATAGCCTTTTTGCTTGTGCTTTCTAACAACGTCGATTCTAGGATGTTCGAGTCCTTTCTACTGGGGGGGCTGTTTATGTTCGGTCGTGGTATCGCCTATCAATACGCCGTGACCATATGCCACGCTGAAATATTCCCAGTCAAGCCTCTCATGATAAGCTCCCGATAACGCAAGCTTGAGCCCATTTGGGCTGTAATCGATCACCACAAGTAACAGCTCTTCGTCTCTTAGAGAAACAGCACACCATCTGGTAGTGATCCTTCTATGTTTACCCACATGAGAGCTCAAACTCGCTCTCCTCCCCACTGAGCGACAGATGTTATCACAGCATCATGTTTCATGGCCGACTAAAACTCGAGCAACCCTCCGGTGCCGGGGAGTATATTTAGAGTTTTCGTCATGGTGGTACGCGCATCATTTTCCGTCTCTAGGAACTGCTCACGAGTGCCTGGGGTGCTTTGTACACAGTCGGCTGACTCACGGCCACTCTCACGAACGTTCTTTGCCGGTGCCTCAGATTTGTACGCGTTCACTGATAATGGCTATTGTGTGCTTCCAGCCAACGTCTGGATACCTCGCACTCCTCTGGACTTGAGATCCCTTTCTGCCATTGGTTGCTGCGCCGTCGAGAGCGTTACCACTGAAACCCGCTTTTGGCGGGGCTCTCGTACAGATTAAACTTCTTTTTTACGCAATCCCTCATCCACTATCTCTGTTTCGAGGTGCACGGGCTCTTTGTCCTGCATAACTCGATTAGGCGCTATGTGGATGTAGAATGTCACAGTGATGAGATACTTCTTTATTGTTCTTTCCGCCGGGGTACTAGAACAAGCGGCCTTGGCAATAGTCGGGTGACCCAAAAAGGAAATCCGCAAGATGTCGCCGCCCCCAGGTTGTGAGTATTATTTTTATAGTGGCCCGGTCCACTGACCTCATTTTCGCGTCATACACGGAAAGCGCCTTGGCTTGGCATCACTTCCATTTTTATGAGTTGCCGATCGATGGTGCTTTGAACCCGGGTTGGACTGAACCCATCGAGAAGACGAGTAGATGGATCCAAAAGTACAGCATACAACTATGGCCTATTCTGCTTCCGTTGATTCTAATCAGCAGTATCAGTATGCTGTACATGTGAATTTGCAATACCACTATCTTTCCACGGCCGTAACATTCATGGTACTAGGCTTGTGTTTTCGTGCGACTCTGTTTGACTTCAGATCTTATATCTATTGGTTAGAACAACCTTAATTATCGAATGCATATTTAAGGTTGGTTCATTAGGTTGCAGACATCGGCATCAACGAACATTTACATGCAGTTACTTCCAACTTCGTAACTTCCTCTTCACCCACATAACGTGCTTGATACCCAGCTCCGTCGGCGGTGGTACTCGACTTCCACTCGATCGTTATGCAATCTCGGGGATTATAAGAGGTATAAATATACCGATGACATGACCATGCACCCTGACGCCGACTGTAGCCGTGGTGTTCGAACGTAAACATAACCAGACCCACAGTCTAAGTAATTAATCAGGATGCGTATGTTTGATGTTACCAAACTACCCTATACAAAAGGTACCAAAACTATTACAAGAAGTAAATCATAACCAAAAACCAAAAAAAGGAAAGAGGAAAAAGAGATTACGGGCCAAGGAAATGTACAAGTACTACAACGGGATAGCGTGGACGACAGCAGCGAGAGTGAGTGTTGCGCTAAAACTACAGAGAACAATTTTATGTGAGTATTTTAAACCATCTTGTCCGTTGTGTTTTAACGCAAGAGACGAGAAAGAGACGACGGCGAAAATGCCGCGTGGGAAAAGTGATTACGCATCAAGGATGCGTTCCCTGTTCCACATTCCTGCATCAATTGCGGATACTGGAGGGATAGTGGCGCCTGGCGACCCGCTATGATGAAAAAACTGCGAGTTGGAAAGAGACGCGACGGGGGGTAAAGCGCGAGGTAACCCAGTAGCAGCGGAGTGACGCGAGTTATGTGATGAAGGATATGCATTCCCCCCGCCACTAGACGGGGTGAAACTGCGATGATGATCAAATCCCCGGCTCTCCCCCGGCGGTGGGAGCTGGTACTGGGACGAGTTTGCGCTTCCATTAGTGGTAGGCGACGAGGCTGTGGGGTAGTTACTCAGTTGGGCCTGCGTGGGGAAAAAGGGGGAGTTGAGGGTGGGGAAGCCTGAGTAGCTATTCGACGTCGAGCTTGAGGGGCTCGCTCCTGGCCCAGGAGAATTCGGACTAGGCCACGAACTGGGAGAGGATAGGGGGGGAAAAGACTGAGACTTTGCGCTGATAGGAGACGTAGCAGAACGATCATGGAACCAGCTGGAACCAGAAGGCCGGGTACTGGAGGTATCCCAAGCATCGTTGTAGGGTCCGGGGCCGTGACGCTGAATATATGGGTACTGCCCCGATCCTGACAGACGCGGTGAAGACACCGAGTGGTGCAGGCGGTCCTGCTGCATGTACGAGACACGGCTGTCGCGATACGACATATCGGAGGGGCTGAAGGGGAACGTCGGCAGTCTGGCATGGCCAGAGCCCTCGTAGTGCGAGGAGTGAGGCATCCGTGAATATCCCATGTCAAGGGGATCAGCTTGTGAATCATCCCCATCAGAAGGGGACGGTTCGCCGAGATCGCCAGGCATGTCGTCTCCCGCGTCGGGAGGCATGGACCCGTCGGGCGCGCGCATGCCGGAGGCGTCGGTTTTTCGGCGCTTGCGAGAGTTATTAGGGCGGCGCCGGTAAACATAGTCAGGATATTTCGAGTTGAAGGTCTCCTTCAACTGCTTCGCCTGGTCTAGATAAAACTGCTTGTCGTTCTATGAGGAACGGTTCAGCGGGCAGGCGATGGTAACCAAGAGAGGAATTAACCGGTGACATGGAGGACCATTCCTTGCTCAGAATCTTGCTGATTTCACCAGTGCGCATGGACTGGTTTTCGGCCGAGACCTGGGGCCGGCGTCTGCGGGCGAAAATCATGAAAGCGTTCATGGGACGCTTGGGGGTGCCATCGGCATTGAGACTCTGGGACGTTAAGGCGGCATCATCTGTCACGTCGCTGGTGAGGCTCGGCGGCGAACACGTAACGGCGCGCGACTCACCCTCCGGGTCCCCGTCGCTCTTCTGGGGGTCGTTGTACACGTTGTAGGTGGACCCGTCGTCGGAACCCGACTGGGAGCCTCGCTCGTCGCGTCTGTCGGACTTGAGGGTCACGGGGGCAGCTTCTGGAAACTGGGTGAGGGAATACTGGTCAAAGGGACTCATATTCCGGGCTGAATGGAGGAAGATGGGGAGCAAGAAGAAGGCGTCGAGGAGTGCAGGAGTTAAGACAGTGCTAGGGCGGAGAGGGCTAGATATGACAATTGCGGGATGATCGGCGTCGATACACAAGTCTCAGTTAGATCGCTCACGCTGACGGGCGGAACGCAAGGGTGAAGTGGGAGACTGCAGAGAGAGCAGCGGGCAGCGCAGGAAGGCACTGACAGTCGAATCGTGTTCAAGAAATAGTCCCAGTCTGTTTTCTTGGTTGTCCTAAGCAGACCTGACGTACGAATCCAGGTTCGCATCCAGTTTGCCGTTTTAGCCATGTATGTATTCGCATCTGGCAAACAATCCGGTTTGATCTCCCGTTAACTTGGTTCGTCGCCTTCTCAGACACCGCCTGATCTTGCCAACAGAACAGGCACACAACTTGCCCCCCTTGGTCGGCTTTTACCTCCAATTCTCCGCGACTTTGGGCCCAATCTGGCTCCAAGACACCCACTGGATCAGCTCGTGACGCGTCCAAGCAAGTCTCTGATGTCGTATCCCTTCCGAACGACATGAGAACCCAGCATATGCTCTGCGTCCTCTTGTCTCGAACGAGTTCTTGTCGTCTCCGCGACTCAGCACGGAGCCTTTTGACAAGTGCGGCAATTCCATATCTAGAACTTACAAGCCGCATTAATTTGATCAATTCGCCAAACTCTAACTTTTCCCGAGATCATTCCCAAAAAAGCGTAAATTATCTTCGAAACCCCATTTCTCTGATTTCTTCTCAGAAGGGACCCTGACAAGCACCCCAGACCCTGGCTGTTGGTTCGGTAACTTCCCTCGTCCATGCACGACTTTTATAGGTGATATGTGCTAACGGGGTTCGTCGCTTGATTCATCATCTCTCGGTGTTTCGAGCCTGCTTTCGTTACTCAAGATTCAGTGGCAGATAAACCCATCGCTTCTCCTCCTCTCATGCCTTTCCATTTCAAAATCCACTTTCAAATGCCCAGATGCTGTGCACCCTACACCGGTGCCAGACCCGGTGATCTACTGGTGCCTGCTTCGTGCTCCTTCGCGGAGCACCAGTGCCACGGAGTCTGAAAGACCCAGCAATCCGAACCTCAAAACATCCCAGGCATTTAGGTAAGCAATATACACGATGAAGACCGGAAATGAATGGGATTTTCGTCCAGAAGCGCAGTGCTGCACGTTTAGAATAGAGTCCATTGACGTCGACGTTGAAGATCATCAAACCTATATGATATTCATTTCTATTGAATAAACAGCCGTGTTCGATCGAGTACGCTAATCCAATGTCGCGCGCGCGCGTCGAGTCGAGTCTCTTGAATTTCCCGGTCGTCCCAAACCGCCTCGCAAGGAAGCCGTCACGAAAAAGAAGCCTCAAGAGCTCGCTCCCGTGTTCGCTCGGTCGATTCGACGTGGCACAGGTGCCTCCCCACCGAAGTCGTCCGGGAACGGCCCAGTGCGGATCTTGAACATACGAGAGATATCGCCAGTGAGCGGCGACCAGCCCCCACACCCGAGATGGGTTCATAACGGCATTCTGTGGCGGATGCCTTCTCATAATTAGACAAGACATCGCGGAGAAGATGCGTTTTATTGACCTGTGAATGCGAATTTTACATCACGAACGCGAGGCGATGTGTCCAGCAAGCTTTCAGCCGGGAGAAGGGGGATCATCGTACGTAGAAGGACCTGGTTGGAAGAAAGATGACATTCCAGAGCAGGGCAGTACGCAGGCGTTAAACAAGAACAACTCCGCTTACGCAAACTCGCGGAAGCGAGAGGGAGTGAGAAAGTGGATGTTCGACGTTAGTACGAAAGGTCCTATCTCCAAGTACGAGATGAGCGTTACGTTATATAGGGCATGCCATCATACCAGATGGAGGAATAATTTCATTTTCTCCGATTTTGAGCAGGAGATAGTACGTCATCTGTGGGAACGACGGAGACTCGAAGTTCTGTAAAGTGCTCGGAATCTTACTTGAGATTAATGGGAGGCAAAAGTGATAGGCGGTCGAAGGCAGTGGCGCGGTCCCGGATCATGATATGTTTTGGAAAGGGGCGAGTAATGAAATGCAGAGCGCTCTTTAAGGAGATATTGGTCATGAGGCGACCTTCCCATCCGAGACTCGATATCGCCGGGCGCTATCTCCCGGAAGACTTCGCTGCCGAGATGCGCATGGTGGGTAGATACAGAACACGGTAAGACCACGAAAATGAGGCTTGATTTCTATGTTTGTTTCGACAGAACTGCACCCGAGCCCTACGATCAGGAAGATGATGATGAACAAGAAGCGGCAACCCCAAGTCGAGATAAAAACGACCAAGGAGAAGCGTTAGAACTGAAATTGGAATAGCTTCGAGTTCAAGTTACCCCAGTTGGACGATATCCAGAGAGAAGCGTGGATATGTAACGCGATGAGAAGCCAGAGTCTTTCCTAGCGCCAACCCAGCATTTCGACCCCAAATAAATATTTGTTAGTGAGATCCCAACACAGTCTAGTGCAGGACTCGGAGCCGCCGCCGCAAGTCTGGTGTTCCGCCAAAAAAGCAAAAGCGGCGAGGCGCCCAGGTTGTGTGACGCGGAAAATGGTGGAATCTTGGATCAGAGCGTGAGGGGCCAAAGGAAAGAAAAGGGAAAGGTCAGATAGAACGAGTCCGAGGCCGGTCCGGTTCGGAACCAACACCGGAAAGCTAATTATAGCCGTTCCTTATTTCCTCGGACTCTTGTCCTGCCTGCCCCGTTCATTTCGCGTACTCCATGGCCATACGCGACGTCGATCCATATTTTTTGGGCTAGAAAAGTCGCCGTTTATCTCGCTCTCATCGTAGGTAACGTGTGGTACGTCGATCGCGAGGCACTGGCGTCTCAAGCTTTTGTATTTTACCTCACAAAAAACAATTGTGGGACAGTCACCGTTGCTAAAAGCACACTTCGAGGAACACGCCAGAAATTAAAATTCTCCACTTGACAGCTTCTGTACATGTGCCCTAAGAACGAAACGAGTCTTCGGAGCTACTTGCAGATTTCTTCTGTGGGGGTCGTTTCTTGAGGTGCTCTGCATGTCTGGGTCCGACCATCCCGCAGTGGAAATTCATCTTCGCGGGAAGGTAAATGGGTGGTTCTCGATCACCCTACCGCGATTCTAGTTTCCGTATCGGAATCGGGGATTGAGAGTCAAGTGTGACGGAGAAGATCGCCGCGTCCTGGGGCTGGAGAGCCGCGTTTCGAAGGGAAACGCTGTGGGAGTACTGCTGACAGTCCACGGTTCGCCATCCGCGCTAAAAAAATCTCCGCCGATTTTTTAGACGTGAATTGATGGAGGGGATGTAACGTAGTTAGTCTGGTCGCGATGGGGCGCTTAGCAATAGTTGATTGAGGCCTGAAGCAAACGTTGTATCAAACGCGGCAACGGGTCGAGTCTAGCCATGTAGAAATGGGGACTCAGGCTCGAGCAGAGGCGCCACAGGCTTTGGAGCCAGGTAGGGATGTCGTCCCGACGATATTGCTGTGGAGCGGTGAGTCTGGAGGTCTAGTGAGGTCGGATAGAACCTGGGAGACAGGTAAGCAAAACCCCGACAACACCGCTCCGGTCCAACAACCTGAAGGCGCAGTCAAGGTATGCGCAGGAGCCTGGATTCTGGTGCTGTGAATGAACTTCCCCCTTCGCTCGCGTGCTGTAATCCCGCGAAAGGGCTGGTATCTGCCAAAGAAGGCGATGATCAATTTCTCTCAAGTCAGATGAGACACGTAACGAGTAGACGCACTGAAAGGTCCCGAGGCCCAGGTCGAACAGGCTAGCAAAATGTGGGAACGTGTGAGGGCTATGGTGCAAGCAACCATCGAGATCGAGATACACTTTAGACGAGATCCTTCACATGCAGACTGTGATGAGAGTGGAAAGATGCCCAGGATCAATACGGTACCGGTGCCGCCTAAGCAGTCGGGGGTGAGCATTTTTGGCTTAGCCCTGGGGCCTGAGGGCAAACAAAAAGAAGAGGGGCGATAAGCAGTGCAGTACCTAGAAAGAGCCTCGACAGATCTTTGTTGCAGAAACAAAAAGTCCCACTTCCAACTTTTCCTGATCAGAACATCCCATCCTTTAGAAAGTAAATCAAGCTCGGGAAGGGCGGGCCGCACCGCGCCCTCCGAAAGTTGGGTCGGAGGTTAGGCGGAGTTTAACAGCCACGACGAGAAGCGTTTTTTTTCAGTGACGGATTCCGGTCGCAGTAGCGATATGTACATCGAGGCGCAAGACTTGGTACCTCCGGCGCCTGGCGCTTTCATTCTGGTCCCCGGCTCCGGAGTAAAAAATCCGGCAGCAATGCTTGTCCACGGAAGAAAAATATGGAACTTTCTCCGAACGGTTCGGTTTGCCTCCTTTCAGCCCCCCTCCCTATCTGTTGTCTCCTAGGCCTGCACTGATCCATACCGAGTAAATTGCTCCTTTTCATCCCTTTTCAGATATCTGCATGCGTACTCATTACCCTGCATAAATCACATCGTCCCGCGAAGCTGTCAAGAACCAATTGCAATGGCGTGCGACATCAGAGGTCCTCTCAGCTGTCCGTCAAATCCGACGCCACCCCAATCCTACTTTTTTTATATTGATAATAATATATAATACAAATTGTAGGACCCACTGAAGCACATAGGCTACCACAATGCGATCTGTGAGCGCTCTTCGTGCATGTCAGCACTCGGCTAAGTTGTTTCTATTACAGCGTTTTTGTAGGGCCACGCCGCCCATCCGGTGCCCTCCTTCATTTACTGGCACTAGATTCATCTGGCCGCGGCTGTCAAGTCCCTTGCAGAAAACGGGTCGGACGACACACCCTGGCCCCGTCCATTAATCTAGCTCTACAATATCCTGATTTTTCATCCGGCCGAGGACATCCGCGTCAGTCCTGACGTAGTGGCACTTTTTAGATTGTTCCCGGGCTTCTTGGAACGCAAGCTGAACCACGCGTCTGTTTCACACATTCAATGCTTCTCAACAACGGCTCAGTCTTTCTCGGTCAATTTCTCCAACAAAGATCGTAAGAATGAAATAATGAAGAAATTTTCGCGGCGTACTTGGTGCATGTACGTACATTCTTGGTAATCTTGTCTATCTTGAATCTATATGGTAACCTCCGCAAGTAAAGGAAAATTCCGTATCGTTCTAATGTCAAGTAGAATGAAACTTCGATCTACTATTCATTCAGCTTAAATAAATTCTTTGACTCAATTCAAACCCGCTCAGGACCCACCAAGATACATAAGTCACTACAAGGTTCGAGTCCGTTTCCGCCGGAATGCGCCACTCATATTTCTGTCATGTGTACAACGCTTACTTGCCGACGCCCAATTTTCTTGACAAGCGAATGTTCTTCACTTTTTTCCGCTTTATGGTCTATCTGTGACTTTTGGGGTACTAATGAGAGCAGGGTCACTAGGCACAGGCTTCTTTGACCGCGTTTGGCGGAACAAAAATAGGGAGAAAAGAGGAGAAATTCTAGTGCTTTCTGGAAAAAGAAAATTGTCATCGCGAACGCTGTTTGCATGGAAGCGAGGGTCGGATGGTGGCCTTCGTTAGATCTTTGGTCGCGTTTGGTTAATGCGCATCTGGTCGGTGCACCAAGGAGCTGGATCGAGATTAAGGTTCCTTCGACTCGGGAAGTCGGCGACCCTGCCATTCAGGACATCGTAAAGAGTAGTTCTCGGAAGCTGGTATGCGCGGCTACAAACAAGGTATCCAAACGCTTAGACACGACAATTTATCCATCCTAAGTCGATTCTTCCAAACTTGTTCTACTGAAGCGCCCACACACTGCCTTCATCAGGGTGGACACGCTGTTAAAAGTAGTCAGCGCAATGATAGTGGAACATTTGGAAGGCAGCCTAACGTACATCGGCGGCAAGCTCCATCCGAATCAACGCCTCCAGAACACCCTGGTCATCTCGTTAGCAGATGCTTAATATACATAGAGCCATATGACATGGAACTTGCCTTCCCAGTCCACCTCTCCGTGTCTTGCACCTGCTGCGGTGTGATAAAGTCCTGGGAGGTGCGGGAGGCAAACACCATTTGAGCGGCGGCAGCACGGATGACGGTATCAGGTGCAGCAAGGGCAGAAGTCTCGGTAGAGGTTCCCGTAGCCTTATCACTGGATGCCACCGGTTTCACAGGGCCGGTGCTGAGCGGCGGAAGTGCTGCTTCGGATACTTTCGCCACCTTGCGCTTCTTGGACCAGCACTCGGCAAGGTGGTAGAGGTGATGTGTCTCCATCTGGGGAATCTTTTTTAGGAACATTGTACGCCGTCAATATTGGTAATGATACCTCTAATGTGGCGACATCAGACGTGGACGCAATAATTTGCTCAATGAGAGTTTCGTTGTTGTCTGGGAACGACGTTTGTCTTCCCTGGGAGGAGTAGAAGCTATCGGCTGACGCATTGGTGATCCCAGCGACAATTGGGGTTGAGGAACCAGATGGTTTCACGCTTTCAAGGGCTTGATGTACCTAAGAAAAATGTCACGACACGTTGAACAGTAGGTTTTGGCACAAGCCTGATGCACAATTTTCGAAATGACCGCATAAATACCTTGAAGACGGGATCTGATCCTGACTCCGTGAGATGCATTGGCGACTGATTGGCACTAAACTCCTTTGAGGTATGTGGATCAGATCCATCTTCCGAAAATACATGCGGGCATTTGAAAAGTGGCAAGGAAACTTCTGCCGCGAATGTTTTTCGACCTACCACATCATGGAATTCCGGATCTGCGTACACCTAACGGCATTTAATTTCCGGATAGAATTAATGAAGGGACAACATACCGGTTTGCTTATTTTATAAGGCACGTCGTCGTTTTCCTCTGGGTTAACAAAGTCAAAATCAACATTCCGTGTCACAGAAATGCACGCCTTGGGGACGACTACCGTTCCTACCGGAACGTGAATGAGACCTCCGCAAGAGCCTAACCTGTTATGCCCGTTCAGCTCCATCGCGGCACTTCGCAGAAAAATACTTGCCGGATAACCAACATGTCACCGACCAGGCATTCTCGAACTTCGCGAACGAAGAAGTCCATGTTGGGGGCGCCCATTCCGATGCTGACAATAGACACCGGTACACGTTTATACCTCCCCGTAATGGTGAGGAATCCTCGTTCCGATGATAGCTGGAAAGGGTTCGGGGTAACGTCAAGGTAGGAGGCTATGGTATGGGCACGGGAGGGCGAGCCGACGGTAATCTGTATGTCTTCGTTGAATTTACTAGGTACAATACAATCGTTTAGTGGGACATAGTCACGTACGAGCCTATTGGCGACCTCTCCGGGCCGGAGTCCAAGGTGATAGACACGAAGGTCTGTCGTTCGAGGGAAATCTAAATTTCTTTTGTTACTACGGGCAATATTATCAATGCTGCAGTAGGACGTACTGGAATCGGTGAGAGTATCTTTCATTGCTTCGATGGGTAATCGTGGCGGAAGGGAAAGGTTATCTAGCCATCGTGCCGGAACTATGGTAACCGGCGCGGAGCCCGGACCCTTGTTCCAGACCACCACGACCATTACGATTATCAAGGCGATACGACGACACAGATGGCATGTGGAAACGTGGAAATAAGCTAGTAAACGTGTTGAGTTGTCTGTAACACTTTTGGTAGCATGTCCTGATTTGTGAACGAATTTAGCGAGCGATAATTTCCGAATTTTTGGCTTGAAGGCAACTCGGTTCGAGCTGACGACTGCGTATTTGATACTGGAACGGTTCACAAATCGCCTTCTTATCTACTAATGGGCCCGCCTGTCTTCAGCAATTTGGAAATGACGATGGCCCGTGGATCGTTACACACTGAGTGACGCTTGCGCGGCTCCTACCCAGCGTATCGGTGATGGAGAGCGTTGGCAACGACGACGACAGCCCTCCGAAGTGCGGCGACTGTACGCCGAAAGGTGTCGCTCGCTCATCGCGGTCCGTTTTTCCAAATCTCACGCTGCAGCAAACCTCCTCAGTCGAACCACCGTACTCTCCAAAAGATGCTGCAGCCTTAAAGGGGAACCTTATCATGCGAAATGACAGTCTATATTTCTCTCAGATCGCATTGGACTCACCAGACCATACACGTTCAAGCTCATGACAGTTCTGACGTTCGGAAAAGAAGAACTTGACCCGAGTTCTGTCGTCTGTCGATAACCCAAGGTCTGAAGTTCTTCTTTTTCCCCAGATGTTTCTAGCCTTGCTGAATTCTGCTCTAGTTTGCTCCTGTTGCCATAACTTCTTGATCACGTCGAATTGCCTTTTGTCCAGACTACTTTAATCTTACGCCTGAGGTTCGCGGGACGGGTTCGCCGACCGCCACTAATGTGTCTCTTACTGCTTTTCTCAAGCAGACTGACCTGATGTTGTGCCCAAGATCAGGTACTTGGAACAGTTTCGCGTGGAAAACTAGACCTTGACAGCCATCTGTAGATGTCACATTGTCTGCTTCATCGGGCGTTCGACCTGCATAAGATGTTATGGAACTGCAATCGCAGGAAAGTTCAGGGTACATGTCACCCGGCATCAACTATTGACCATGTGCTTCTGGGCTTCCCTTCTTTTCCTTGGTCGACTCGACCAGGTCAGGTTTATTCATCTAGAGATCTTGTCCGTTTCTCATCATTATCAACATGTAGGTTCCCTGTACGTATGTGTTTGTACTTAAAAGCTGCCTTACGCCGCTCGGCATCTGGGTATCTGCGCATTGCATCATGAGTGACGCCCCTCAAGAACGACATATCGACGATGCTCCTGGACCTGAGCCACTTCCTGGCGTTCGCTTTCCATCAGCGAACGACATGTGTTCCAAGTTTCTCTTCCTTTCCGGCATGTGTGGGCTATTGTTCGTACTCGAGCGCAAACGGGTATCTTGAACCAGTTGCTCAGATAAAGCATGCATGAGGTGTCAATCGATTTCAGTGAGCTAAGCTATTACTGTCGTGTCATTTCGTTTGGAACACTTCCTAATTGACGAGATCCGACAGCTGCTCGCGATCGTTGTGACACTTCTCAATCATTAAGTCACGATTTTTTTTCTTGTCAAACTCCTGGGAATATGTTACTATGGAGAGCTGCGTGCCGTTTGCCTTCCCCAAGGCGTTATCCGGTCCATGGTAGGCACCTCCTCCAACATTGCAGCCGTCAGTAATTTCTCTCCGAAATTGCATTTCAACTTTCAGGCTCAAGCGGCCTACGGCAAACAATGCTCAGGGCGGCCTGGTGTACCAAAGAAAAGACCCGTGACTACGTCCATCGTGGCGTGCCAATCGGAGGCTTGAAGTTTGTCGCAAGGAACACTGGGGTTATGTCGTTCACGATTGATCTCCGCGCTGCAAGCACTTGCAAGCACAAGCACAGGAAGAACCTCGCTGGTCTTTCGGATTCGAGCTGAACTTCGGCGCAGATATCCGTTCCAGTTTCTGCTTTGCGCGCTTCTGCTTCGGGCAGTGCTGGCAATTTGATGGATAGCTTGTCTACGGGTTCATGAGGCCGTATGCTTAATGTCGGGATAAGTAGTAAACGGTGCTATCTTCGGCACGGTGAGATATCCATTTCTTGATCTACCGTTCCGTGATAATTCACGCCACGCGCGTTCCTTAATGAAAAAAATAAAATCTTAGTCAAAAATTTCAGATCATGGCCAAATATCCGAGCAGTTAGCAAGTGGGACGATAATGGAACATGGTCAAGGTCAGGGTCCCAATCTGCACACGTTTGTGAGTCCTAAGTATCGTCTCTGAAATCTGAGATCTGTGGAAGTCTTGACTGCGAGTGGCGAAAACTGTTGCATCGCTTCTCGCGGCTAGAGCCCGTAATGTCGACCTAAAAAATCCAGTTGTGAAATTGAACGTTCGCGATAGACAGTACCGTATTTGTTGCCATGTTCAAGTACTACGAGGCAACCGCGCCAAAGCGTTCCTCCGCGGCTTCGATAATGATGCTACTGTCCGCCAAATAGGCTGACAGTCTGTGAAAAAACATCCAATCCAAGTCATAGCCACATATCATTGGAGGCGGCATCCATCGAGACTTTGGAAGACACTCGCCGCCACTCAGGATATTAAAACCCTGCCAAATTTGTACGCTCTCTAGCATCGTGATATGGGCCATGCCTGTGATCATAGCTAAATACTGCAGGCTGTGCTGTAGCAACGCTCACATACCGACATCACCGCTGATACTGGTCCGTCTTTTCGCATCGCGAACATGATGATCAACGGGTTTCCAATATGGATCGGGAAATGCTAAACCTTATCATTTCATACCCACCTTGCAAGCGCTGCTTAGAACAGAATGTTGGTAGCTTGATCTTTCCTGTCCAGAGAAATCAGGCGAAATTGATACGCATAGCGAAGTCTCCAGTAAGTATAAATATACATATAACAGTCGAAACTGATAACGTCCATCATGATACATGATGCATAATCATAAGTTTAAGGAGCAACGTATTCTGACTTTGGACGAACACCCAGCCCTGTCTATTAGATGCCCGTCAGCGTCCAGTGATGCCAAGGTAGAAGTTTCAAACGCTGACCTTTTCGTAAATCTTCTCAATCCACTCCATGTTCGCAATCGCATCCTCTTTATCAAGCCAGGTCTGCGGAGTCCTGCCCTTCAACCGATCCACGAACGCCTCAAGTTGATATCGATATGTCATCCACCAGTCCTCCCCCTTCGCTCCCTTCGTCGCATACTTGTATACTTTTTCCACACGTTTGGCCCCGCCCCGTTTCGTTACCGTGATGGAATGATACCAAGTCGGCATGACGTAGTTATACACCTCGAGAGTGCCGCCTTCACACTCCACCTTAGCAGAAATGCTGGGCAGGGGAGGTATGAATTTCCATGGAACCGCGAGGTCACAGGTGAGGGTGCCAATGATATCGTTCGGGAGCTCAAGCGTGGCTGTCGTGCGCCTGTCAATGAGAGACGAAGGAGTGTGGATTTCTGCGGATGCAGAGAGCACTGAGACGGGGTTGGCTGAGGCGAGGTATCGAATGCAGTTGAGCGTATACGTTCCCACGTCCATCATCGCCCCTCCGCCTAGATCATATTTGAACCTGATATCATCAGCCGACATGAACCCGGCGTGGAGCATGAGGGTCGTGGAGATGCTCTTGATCTTTCCTAGTTCGCCGCTGTCAAGAATATCTTTGGCGCGTTGGATAGCGGGGTGGAATCTAGAAGGAGTGTCAGCGACATAGCCACGTCAGTGCCAGGAGAGAACAAGGTCACACCGGTAATGAAAGGCTTCTAGTAGCACCAGCCCTTTGCTCTCCGCCAATTCGAACATCTTGCGTGTCTCCTCCGCTGTGTTTGAGGAGGGCTTCTCCAATAGGACGTGCTTGCCCGCCAGAAGCGCCTTCATGGTCCATTCATAATGTAATCCATTAGGAAGCTGGCGCAGTCATTGAGTGACGAATCGTTGTACTTTAGAATTACCAGACGTACCGGATTGTAGATGGCTTCTATTTCAGGATCATCAAGGAGCTCTAGGATTCCAGATTCGATGCTGTCGGTGCCTTCAGGAAACGAATTGCGCACCTTGGTACCCATTTGGTCCACCATACACTTTCTCAATCCCGTACTTTTTCGCGTATGCCTTAGCTCGATGTATGTCCCGTGCGGCAACAGCGTAGACGACGGCCTCTGGATGGCTCTTTGCCGGATTGATAATTGCATCTGGAGCAATCGCAGCTGCTCCAATGATACCGAACTTGATGGGCTTGGAGTCAGGCAGAGGCGCAGCAACTGGCGGCGATGCTGCCTAGAGATTCTGACAGTGGTTAGTGCTACCACAGGAATAATACCATTGTCAACAGACGTTGTACACCCTCTTCAAGAAGGAGAAAAAAGACGACATAGTGAGCAGCTTAGGCCGCGAGATACGGCACCTTGATTCGTCGTCGTATACGGAGGACAGTCTGACAGAGTCCGTTTAAGGAATCCCGCAGCTTTCTTTTGGCCCACGGCGCAAGCACTGCCAATAGATTATGTGAAGATGCAGACGTATATTCAGAGCGGATGGACGGTAAAAAAGGCAGGACTCAGGAAGGGTGGGAAATCCGAGAGAGGTCAAGAACGGCATGACATAAACACAGTCTTCGGCCTTCGGCATCTGTGTTATGCAGATCTGCACTGAGCAATCGTAAGCCAGTGAAACCTGTATTGGTTGTGGGTGGACCGAAGCGGCATACTAGAAAAGTTCAAAAAAACCACACACATCGGTACAACCGAACACTTAATCCGACGAGCTCCCTAAAGCCTTGGATCCTGTTTGAGGTTTTATCCAGCTCTCCACCCGCATACCCATAATCGCAGAGAAGGCTACTGTGATATCGGTATCACTGATAGTGATATAATGAGAATCGCCTATCTCGTCATCCAGGAGTTCTAGACGGCGCAAGTCTGGGAGTGTCAACGCATCCAAAAAATCTGCATCAAACTGGGAGTATATCTGCGACACCTTGATACCGGAGATCGTTGTATTGGTTGTTATATCTTCAAATGGCTCACCATAGAATACTAAAACGCCCGATAGAGAAAATCTTTTAGGATTTCGATGATGTCGGACCAATCCCAGTCAGCTCTTCGAGTCGTAGTGTATGGATGATATCCCAGTCAAAGTCAAAATCAAAGAACAAGGTGTCGTGAAGGTGAAGCTCCCGGAGTCGGAGCGTATCCGAGAATAAATGTAAAAAGACGATACTTTCCGCGATAATTGATCCCAAGAGGTACAAGCGTTCAAGTGATGCGAAAGTAGGGGAGGAACGGGCGAGTTCTGGCTCATCCACCAACCTATCTAGGATCAATGATTGGCAGGAGCTCGGGTTGATAAGAGATCGATGGCAACAATAAATCTCTCTCAGAGACATATAAGGGGCATATCATCATCGTCATCTGTGCCAATGGTATCCCGGAATTTTTGCAAGAATTGCGCTGAAATCCCCATAGTTGTTAGCTTGGAGAATTCCCTTTCCTGATATGATGAAAGTAAAAATTTCGTCAGTGTCAACAAACATGATGGACCAGAGTTGCGGCAAAAATAAGCAAATACTTCGCCAGTAAGAGCAAACTGTGGCAATAAGGAGCGAGGTGACCAGTGGAGGGTTTCGTATAGGGCTTCGCCAAAAGGAAAGGCGCATGCTTCCTAGAAATTTTTCTGAGCAATTCGACAGGAAGTCTGCGAATTGGAGCAAGGTAGGGCTTGTAGACTTGGATGCTATGTGCGAGGCTGGCATGGCCTTTTTTGAGATTCGTCAGGGTATTCTCCAATGCCTCTACTTCTGTGTCGTACTCGCATAGTTTTAGCTGTAGACCATCAAGTGTTCGCCTTATCGGCTCTACATGAGTGTCGTCACGTATCTGGATGCCGTCGCGTATGTCTAACAAGAGAAGATGGCAGCACATGATCATGAACACGAGATGTACTGTTGACAGTTTCGACATAGGGTGATATCATCCTTGGGCGGCATGCTCTATCTGGAAATCCATGAGCTAAAACATCTCGAAAATTGTGGAACACTTACGAACGGAATAACTGATGTGGTAGATAAATCGATACGGCTTTGAAGTGGCGACATGGAGGACGAATGTTACGTCAATCGGCCCCGCGCTGCACCACTGGGGTTTCCAGAAAAAAGGTGTATGGGAGGGCAAGTGGGATACTTTAAAGTTCACAGAAAACGTAGCTTTTCAACGTAAGGACCAAACGACATTTCATTCTGTCCAGCGTCGAAGGAAAAGTAACTTGGAGAAATCGTGGGATTCACCCGGACCGAAGAGCCGGGACAACTTATCCACGGACCACCACGACATCAAGGACTGGTCGCAGGGTATGTTTCTCTCCCCCTCTGCTTGTAGTGTACCATCTAACGATGCTACAGGCATGTCTGATCCGTGTTTATACTGTGGGCTGCGCGCCGCTCCATCACAGCCTTTGCATAGTCGCAGTATATATCAACATTTTGACGACAAGATAAAACCCATCCTTAGCGGCCACCACATCGAAACCTCCATTGTTAAATCGGCTATTCTCACTATGGAGGGTCATCTTCAGTCCATTGATGACCAGTTGAACCACCTTGAGGTACTCAGAACCCGTCTTCTCGCAGAACGGAGCCATGCAGCAGCCGAGCTTGCGAAATACCGTTCCTTCATTGCTCCAATTCGACGATTACCGAACGAGATTCTCTCAGAGATTTTCTCGTTTGCGTGCACAGTTATGTCAGACAGTGTCGACATTGTCAGTGGTGCGCCGTGGGTCTTGAGCCGTGTATGCAGCTTGTGGAGATCGATTTGTCTTTCCTCTCCCCGTCTTTGGTCCACGATTATCATTGTACCAACGAGCTCCACGCGACGTCATGTCGCTGACATTATGGGGAGCTATCTCAATCGTTCACGCGAGCTGTTGCTCAACCTGTATCTCGATGGCAGCGCCTGTACAACTCCGGTAGATGTCGATTTTAATGGTCACGGTACCAACATTCTACGCATTCTTCGCGCCCACATGTCCCGCTGGCACAGGCTCGTCGTGTCGTGCGATCGTGATCGTGAAATACTGGCCATCGTCGATTCATGGGAACACAGAGATCCAGTATTGACACATCTGAAAATGATCGATATTCGCACCCCCGAGGCGGCCGATGGTCCTCTATACTCCACCAGAGCGTTTGTCAGAGCTCTCAATCTTGAAAGAATTCATCTCGGGCGCGGTGTCTTACTCGAAGACCCGTCGTTTTCGCATCTCACAAACTTCTACGGGACCTTTTCATCTGTACTCCAACTCCGCGAACTTTTAGAATCAGCGCCATCCCTCCAGGATATCTCCATTTTGTATAAGCCATCACCTCGTACACCAGATATCTTTCCTCCCACGCCTCTAACTCATCCAAACGTCCGCAAGGTGACTGTGCGTGCATCAGCAGCATGCTTTTCCAGCGTGATTTTCCCTTCACTGGAGGAACTGGTCATCGATGCCGGGATGTATGAATCGAACTTTGAGCCCGGACATGTTAACCATCTATCTTCCCTCATGGGTAACTCCAATCACACTCGACGTTCGTTGAACATGATGGTCCTATCCGGGTCCCATCTCACTCCTTTTCTCACTAGGGGCCTGACATCTCTTATCATCGAAGTCCCGACAGACACTTCGAGGGAGATCTACGACATCCTCATGTACGACCCAGAAAGCAGCTACCCTGTCGCACCGAATATAACGCACCTGTCCATCAAAGAGATGGCACTCGTCTCCGATCCAAATCTTCTTACTGACGATACGTGCCTAAGAATGGTTCGCTCTCGAGCAACGACACTACAGTCGGTCGACCTACAAGTCATCCTTGTTTTCCACTACAGCCAGGGCGTGTCCCAGCTGGGAGAACGACCTCATCCTCTGTTGAATGATTTCAAGTCTCTCAGGTCCTCTCAGGTACTGGACGTGCGTGTTCGGTGGACGGAGAGGACAGCAGGTATAGGTGCCGAATCTGATAAGGACCTTGATTTGGTAGACGGGGTTTGACCGGTGATGATGCCCTCTCTTTCACGCCCACATTTTCACCGCTCTCACTGCTCTGCAAGGTATTCTTTTATTCATATATTCTTGACAGCTTTGTTCATCACACACGTGCGCAGGTCAACTATGTGCTCCGTCGAAACCAAATTATAATCTGCTTCTGCCTTCTTCCCTACATCAAGCGTTCGTATCAGAGTCTGTCGAAGATCTGGCATTCTTGTATCAAAACAGCCGAAGAAGGGGAAAGGGAAGAACAGGGGCTGATGAAGCAAGATGTTTAGCAAGGAGTATGGAGTGGTTGGTAGTGTCTACGGTCCCGTGTGAACTCGACCTGTAACCCGTTTGTCTCTCATTCAGGACGATGGGCTACAGGTCTAGTTCGCGACGGTGACAAACAGGCTCTTTAGCTGCATGCGGGATATCTCACCATCGATGAGCGGATTGCAAGGTAGCTCAAGACGTACAAACCTTTTTACACTCCATCCTATCACCTACTTGGGCTGTCGATATCCTTGGCGTATGTCTGCAACGAAGAACTATACCCTGTTGTTGACAGAAAACGACCTCGTGGTCAATTTCAAGCAAGATCTTGGATGCAATTCGTGTCATCGAGGTAAAGTGCAGTGTGTGACGCGAGCCGCGCGACAACATTCATATCGGAAATATCTTTTTGGGAGCATCATCGTCGGCTTGTATAGTCTCCGAGTATGTCTCCTCACAGGAAGGCAAAGTAACAGTGATGTAACGGGGAACGTCACACCGAACACGACAACCTCGGTATCGGCTAATCGAAGGAAGTCGACTGTTAGATCAAAAAAAAAAACTTGCGCCCGTTGAGGAAAAAGACTACGACTAGCCGAATAGTATCAGTTGACAACTGAATGCGACCCAAAGGAATACTGTTCGAATCACGGCCTTCGGAACCAGAGAATGTTCATCAGTCTGTGCAACCTCCAGTATCCCCTCTACAAAAAAATGCCATATCTTCACTCCTCTCATCATTATATTTGAGTACCGTTGAGGAGACACTGATACACAATACTTTATCTCGGGTCCCATTTCTGTCTATTCGGCACACGGACATCTCAAGATTGCACGCGACCGGTCACTCATCGAGACCTTGTTTGCCCTCTTCGACTGGGTGTGTTTCTCTGTGTTCCAACCTCCCCTTCCAATACACCCGTAATGTTGATGCAGACTTGCTTGACGCAAAGCTGACGAAACTATGTCACCATTCGCGAGGAGGGGGCTGTCGAAGCTTCGCCGCGCATGCAGAACAATACTGGTTCTCTCTCGGTGTTCTTCTGTGCAAATTTACTACAGAAAACTCACCATCCTGTGCCTTCGCATATTCAGAAGAGACTGTAAGAGGCGCCACAGGACAAAGGCTGCGGGTGGATACCCTTGTCAATTGCGTCATATCAACCACATCGTTATAATTTTCGGTTCCCATTGGACCCTTATAGTACTTCTGGGCGTCGCTGGTGACTAGGAATCAGGGAGATTTGGATCTATTGATAGTGGCAAATGACAAGATGTAAGTTCAATTGCTGGGTGACCTAGGGGCTTTTATCTCTTTGGTAAGTTGTCGGATTCTTCATTTACTACCCCTTAATGAAACTTTGATCCGTCACAGTGAAACGGATTTTGCCGGAAAGTATCAGTGTCGGTGTGGTCTTGATATTGGACTCGAAAGTAAATGTCCTTTCAAATAACGGCTGTTGACTTCTAATACAGACTTCACAAGGCCCCCTGGGCTCAGAAATATACGTTGGCATTGTGACTGTGCTGAGGACGCTCTCCGAGTCGGTTCGCTGCCGTTCCACATTTTTCTTGTCTTCAGGGCCCATTCCCTATAACACGGACAAAAAAACAGGCACCATTATGTTCAACGTAAAGTTCTTTGCACCGTCAATCTAATCATCCCTCAAACATGGCGTTGTAACTAAACGGAGATGTTCTTGATTCGAAGCTCTAAATCTCCTGTGTTCACTAGCTCGAAAGGTCAAGATGATCCAAGACTTAGGCTCCCACACGTTTTTTGGTTGTGTCATAACAACAATCAGTGGGCAATCATTGTCCAGGCGGATATAACCCTCCGTTGATCCACAGAACACGTCGAAAATTGGCAAACGGACCCGTCGACCGCGACCGATTGAACAAAGGCTCTTGGGCAGTCCTTTCTTTGTCGCTCTGCCGTCCTGTAGATTCGGTATAAACATCTCCGGTTCCAGCCCCGATTCCAGGCTATTTAACAAGGCTTTCTCTCATACTCGTTCGTTCTCCTCATTCTATACTTTCCATTCAGACGCACACTACTCTGAGACCCTAACATCTTCTCGTCCCGGCATCTTGGGTTCACCAGCCTTCGCCTCTTTTACCGTACACTCCGCCTACTCCTGCGCCCACTCTGGCCATGACACTGCCGACTCCCTCCTCGTCTACAGCCGTTCTTTCAAACGGCCTGCCACAGCCCCCCTCTTTCATCGAGAACAAAAACACCCACGCACTAAAGCAGCGTCCGGAACGTATTCCTCCAAGACCACGTAACGAGTTCATATTATTTCGCTGCCAATTTGTCCGCCAACATTGTGTTCCTCCGTCGGTTGAAAAAGACAACCGCAACATATCTCGCATCGCCGGTTTTGTCTGGCGTGGTATGAATGATTCTCAAAAGCTGCCCTGGAAGGTGTTAGCAGAGGAGGAGAAAATAGAGCACGCCCGTCTGTATCCGGATTACAAGTTCCAGCCCAAGAAGCGTTCTAGGGACGCTAGACAGTCAGTCAGAAGGGGAATAGTCGATGAACACCCAAATCGGTGTGCGGGGCAAGCAGATTACCATCAACGTCCCCCCTTGATCCCTCGTTTCCCTACGGGTCATGGCAGTCTTCCCCTTGGTTCTCCCTGAGTTCCGATCTTTTGTGAAGAAGACAAGGATGTCCCCGTCGGTCCAGTCTCCGAAACGAAGACGACATGCAGAATCGCCAGAGTTGAGCCATGATGCGCTGTTCCTTGTCCTCCTTTTACGCCCCAATGCAGGTCCCTGGGCCTAAAGAACTTTCCTATGCATGGCCTATGGATTCCAACTCTTCATTCTTTCACAAGACTTTTAGTCATTGTTTCGATCGAAATTTTCTATCCTTAGACAGTTCTTCATGTATTTTCTCTACTTTCATTACACACATTTTTTAACCATACAGCATACTTATTTCTTATGTATATCACCGGCACGTGCATTGCATTCATCTCTCTGAATACACTATCGACGATAAAAGAGAAAGTTCGAAGCGGCGGTAGCTGCTACTCCCAAAGAAAATCCCAGGATGAATCTCACATCTAGCTGCTCCAAAAAACCTTTCATGGATACATTCTCATCATCCTTCTTGTACACCTTGCCTCTGGTTTGGAACTTGTCCGTAGAATGCTGCCCGAAAACCATGCCTGGTAACCCATCAATGCTCTGAGTGCTTTCCTGGACCCAGTACTGTTTTAAACCATTACCCGTCCGAGGAGGTTCACATACTGCACCGTCCGCTTCCTCGGCTTCAATATCAGCAAGTTCACGTTTCGCGGCGAATTCAAGTAGCCGGGTACGGTGAGATTTGAACTCGTAAAATGGCACAGCATAGCCGCAGGACTGGAACTCTCTGAGTATAGAGACACCTCAAAGTTAAACATAGCGTTACCGTCCCGACTTTGTGCACGTCGATCATGATGACCGCACGAGATCCAGGATGACGAGTCTCCGGGCGAATAAGTGCATTGTACTCAGGTGTACCAAATTCATAGAATTTGCCTACATAAGCATATTCATTCAGCGAACAGTGGCCTTGAATCTATTACTGACCTCGTCCAAACAGCCTGACAATGCTTGGTGGGCCTTCAAAAGCGTTGAAAAGAATGGTAATCCTTCCGTTCTCGCGAAGGTGCGATATAGTCTCCACACCTGAGAATAATAAGGGAGGGTCCGTTGACAAAGGCATATGTGTAGGCTCACCGCTTCCACTGAGGTCCTCGTACCATACCGTATGAGAGTCAATGATGTGGAATGTCCCCTCAACGCCTTTAGAAGACACATTGACGTGCCCGTCTGCGCTCAGAGGAGCCGTAGCTACCCAGAACATATGCTGTTTCTGGATCATTGCCATAACGTATCCAGGTATTTCGTCGTAGAATTTGCCCATTGTAATTCGTGATGACTGTTGAAGAGGGAGTTAATACGCAATCGTTGTAAATGATGCGTCATATGTTTTGACTTATTACAAGTTCTGAGTCAAAATGTGAATCACGAGGAGAGAGGAGTAGCAATTGATCTGGATCGAAGTAGACTGAACCCGAAGCTCGGCCATCAGAAGTTCAGAAGCAATAGGAGCTCGGCGGAAACCTGTCCTCGACAGGAAACACTAAGAGAAAACTCGCGAGATAACCAAGTACGGGGAACAGCGTATATTCGTGAGAGCGAGGTAAACGATCGACGTGAGAGAAAAAGAAGGCAAAGGAAGAATGGTTCCCTGTACGTGTACGCGAGTATATATAGGAGCGGAGGCAAAATAGGACCAAAGTGTAGAAGCAATTTGGTCCGAGAATGAGTGCGTCATCAGAGGGCGGGCTTACACTCGGCTGGAACGACTACGGTCATGGGTGGCGGAAGGACAGGTGAAGTGTCATACAAGAATGTATCCACGTATAAGGTCTAAGTACTGAAACGAGGGAAGTCAGTAAGTTACGAAGAAGGCTGAAGAACCACTTATTCAGTTAGGTGGCAGAGAATAACGAGCGGCTATGGCGGTTCTCGATGCACTAAGATAGAAAAACGTTATTTAAGACCCAGGCTTTCAGGAAGGATCAGCAACAATTCTACACTACGTTGTTTATAAACCCGTTCGGTGTCACCCGTGTCTCGATGAGTGTTTCCAGCTCCTCTCTCTCACCTCTGAGTCTCTCGTCTTTGGAGAACGCTCTGAATAACAAAGTTTTCTGTATTTCATAAGAATTGCAGTAATTGTTTTGATCGGCCTTGTACAGTTTTTGCATATATTTTCTCTGCTTGCATCATACATGTTTTCACCATCTTGTAACATACCGCAGACTACTTAGATCGCCAACACGTACACCACACTAATCGTACATGAAATTCACTGTTTCCATCCCATCCCATGCTCTATCGACCATAAAAGAGCAGGTTCGAAGCGGCGGTAGCCGTCACTCCCAAAGAAAACCCCAGGATGAATCGCATATCTAGCTGCTCCAAAAATCTTTTGATGGATATACTTTCGTCATCCTTCTTGTAGACCTTTCCCCTGGTTTGAAACTTGTCCATAGAATGCTGACCGAAGGCCATGCCAGGTAACCCATCAATACTCTGAACATTATGCTGGATCCAGTACTGCTTCAAACCATCATCCGGCCGAGGTGGCTGACAGATCGCAGCGTTGTCCGCTTCTTCCGCCTCGATATCAGCAAGTTCAGATTTTGCAGCGGTTTCAAGCAGCCGGGTACGATGTGATCTGAACTCGTAAAATGGTACAGCATAGCCGCAGGACTGGAACTTTTTGAGCATAGATACACCATGGAAATAAACATGGAACTCACTGTCCCAACTTTGTGTACATCGATCATGATGACCGCACGAGATCCAGGATGACGAGTCTCCGGGGGGATAAATGCATTGTACTCAGACGTCCCAAATTCGTAAAATTTTCCTACATATACTTATCAGTCCACAGAATATTGCATAGAAATCTAGTACCGACCGCGTCCAAAAAGCCTGACGATGCTTGGTGGGCCTTCAAAAGCGTTGAATAGAATGGTAATCCTGCCGTTCTCACGAAGGTGCGATATAGTCTCCACACCTGAAGATAATGAGTGGGGTCCCGTTTAACGGTAAAGGGAGACGTGTAGGCATACCGCTTCCACTGAGGTCCTCGTACCATACCGTATGAGAGTCAATGATGTGGAATGTCCCTTCAACGCCCTTGGATGAAATATTGACGTGTCCATCTGTACTCAATGGAGCCGTAGCTACCCAGAACATATGCTGTTTCTTGATCATTGCCATAACATATCCAGGTATCTCGTCGTAGAATTTGCCCATGGTGTAAAGGAGGAGCAAAGGAGGAGTTCGAGTTTACCGCCGGTTTCACTGGGTTTCCACGGTAGTTATCTGCCATGTTATCTGCCATGCCCATATTTAGTATTATGTTCCCACACTTTCACAGATTTTTCATGGGTCTGTTTCTTCACTTTCATCCAGGATATTCAGTACATAGGATGAATAGAATGTGTTTTATAGCATAGTCAATTATGGAAACGAAAAAAAAGTATGCATGCAGATAATCATGTAAAGAGTAGGTCCCCGCCAAAGTTATCTGCCAATAGCCCCTATAGTTATCTGCCATCGGAATCAACCCGGAGTTATTTGCCACGACATTTCTCGCCGTTGCTCCTTGCCTACGGTATTGTGTTTCTACATGCATGGTTCAATTCCCAAAATTCAATCTTTACTCATATCTTCCTTTGGTGCACAATCTTCAAACTCTGCCATGCAAAATGTGTTGACCAATCCAATTGAACCCATTATTCACTGAGACCAGTGAAGTTGTCTTTGTGTTGTGATTCCCTCTCTTAACAGCATGGCACTTCGGAGGAAAGCAAAGGATTAAGTACATATTGTATGCATGAAAGTAAGGCCTGAGCCCCAAAAGTGGACTATTGGGACTCAAAACGACAAAATCTACTTTTAAAAAATCAATCCTTCAGTCAGATATGCTCCAGCACTTCGCCGTACTGCCTCCCAATGTCCCCGTGGGCTTTCATCAATCAATCGATGAATTGTGACTCTACCTGCTTGGTATGGGAGCACTTTGAATCAAAAACTGTGCTTCAAATACATTTTTCCAGTGATGCAGTCCATACAGAAGGCTAACGAGATGACATAGCTATGACTGCAACAAGACTTGCGTACACCAAAACAAAGGTGCTCTTAGTGTTTGATTGAGGTGGTAAGGCTGTTTGAATGAAGTTATTTCAAGATTTAACATGAATAAATACGAGTCGGGTTCACCAATTTTGGGGAGCGAACTTGGTCCGAAATCTTTCTTTTTTTATTCTTTTTCTCCTTTTGGGACGTGCGATACCCAGTGAAATGGACGGAAAACCTTAGTTCGCAGTCATTGCTGATGCGTCACATGTTTACTGCTTTTGGAGAGCTGCTTGCGGACAACCAAGATCTGAATCAAGAGAACGAGAGAGGAGTAAAAAAAGCATTGAGTGGCGAGGGCGAGTACAAGCCAGATCCCTATCTGCTATACGGGAGGCTTGAAAAAGCAAGATGAATCCTGATCTTGAAGTGTACGAGTTGGATACACAGTAATGATTGGACAAATTTTCGTGTACTGTAAATCGATCGTAGGCGTTAGAAAGCAGTCCACATGGCCAGGTACGAATGCTTTCGAGCGAGCATTGGCGCAAAATGTCGTTTTCTAGCCTGTTTGCAGGGGGGGACCCACATTTAGCTCCACCAAATTAAGCTTGTGCATAGCCCACAGCGGCGCTTGATCATCAAAAACCACAGAATTGGAGCCTCCACACCCAACGCCGGAACAGAACACAATTTCTGCGACACATTGAAGTCAACCAGGCGACGATGACCAGCCAACTCCCCGAAGCGAATGCCAATGATATATTCAGCGTCGGTGGTACAACCACACCGTCATACACAGACTGAAACCGAAGCGCAGCCGTTGGAGGTCATCGACACCAGTTGACTGGGGGGATGAAGAAATACTCTATCACGAAGATGGAAGCAGAGCTGACTGTTGCTACCTGATGTCGCATTGACCTCCTCGTGGGTCCCGACATGCGGCACTTCCACATCCGGAGGAAGATTCTTATATTCCCGTTGGTACAATTGTGCATATCGATCCGGTTAATAGTCTCACCATCAACAGTAGAGACGTTGGGCTCTAAGACGGGTATCACTACAACGTCATATCTAATTGAAAGCCGCCTATCAACACCTAACGGTTATTCATCGTGGGGGAATACAGGGGAATAGGGGGGACGGGAGAAGTGTCATACAAAGATGCATTTACGGATAGGATGTACTAAAACGAGCGGAATCAGTATGTTATAAGATGGGTAAGTCTGAAGAACGACATACTCGGTTGCGTAATAGAGAATAACGAGCGGCTATGGAGGTTCTTGATGCACTAGCAACATTGTCCCAGCGATGAGGTCCCTGGGAGATTGCACCCTCGATATCTGATTGCGAAAAGAACGGCATAAATGCAGCCAACTGTATCCACCGATTACACAGCTCTTCGCCAGTGTTCCCATCTATCAGATGCGTCAGTCGTCGTGGTGACAACAGGATATTATAGAGTGTGGTGAATCCACAGGCATCGGTCCCGATGGAAGGTATCTGAAATAGCTGCGACTGCAGAATTCCTTGCAATATATATGTTATATCATCTGTGCGCTGCATTTGTTTAGTGACCTCAAACTACGTTTTGATATACTGACGGGAAGAGATTTTCGCACGGCTCAGAGTTTAATTAATGGTGACCGTACAGGCCGACGTTCTGGGAACAGTCATGTTCCTCATTGAGACCTGAGCTGGCACGATCATAGCTAATACCATCATTAGCATTCGCCCATAAAACTCTGCACATGACACCTTAAATGATCCAAATATTCACCACTTAGGATAATCTAGAACAGAATTTCCGGGTTCGCCGGGAAGAATCATGGGGACGCGGGAGTCTGTCAGATTAGCACCCGTCCCGCTATGTGGACATCATTAAACGATCAGAAGACAAGAAGGACGGGAAACTTACTACGGGCCATCACAGATCGAGCTAGCTTCGTTCATGTCAAACCATATGACGGCATACTGAACTCCTTCCAAGGCCCAGTTTCACTTTGCTTCTCCGCTGCTGGGCGCTGCTTGACACTATTTCAGAGGAAATCTGTCAAAAAGTTAGCAGAGCAGATTGTGACGAGAAGAAATAATGGCAGCATACTGTGTGTGCGGGTCATACTTGACCGACATCTTCGGAGCCACCTGGATTCATCATTAAGATGCCTCTGAACAGTCTGTCAACATCAAGACTTAAGAGCGTAAGAGAAGAACATAACGGACTGGGTAACGCCGGAGGTGTACGGCGGGTACTGTCATAGCAGGCTGCAACACGTAACATGACGGAAACTATATCTCACAATGTCTTGCGATGGCTGTTTCGACGACCGGGATATATGTAACGAAAGATCGGAAAAGTAAACTTTTGCATCATTATGTCGTGATATCTCCATCTGCGTTATCAACGACTGCTTCTGATGCCACGAATACAGGTATACCTGTATAAGTGAAAGCCAAGAGCCAACGGATTTCCACAGAGGCCTACCAATCAAGTAACAACAACCGCGCAACGTCGTGAGACCCAGGTCCAGAAAGAAAGTGTTAACACCCCACCACTTAGACGGCATTGTGGAACGGACACAAGCGAATCTTGGGAATGACTAGAAGAATATCTAGTCCAGCAACACTGGTAAGGATGGGTCCAGAACCATCATAGAAAGGCTTCGCTGACCTGAGCATCGCGTGCCCAAAGTTTGGGTTATTCCTTTAATGTATCGTCTGTTTTCAGACGACGCGATGACTTCATCTGGGCCGTATACATCGCACTCAAAGGTAGTGCCAAGATCGTGAAGTGTATACCTGGAGATATTGGTCTTAAAAAAGCAAAGGGTACCCATCTAGAGCTGGGGAATTGTCGTCTTCTATCATTGAAGGGATTGGTCAGGTAATTCGCGTGTCGAGGAGAAGGCGGTCCTTCCAGTCCTGTACGATGGGTAATCCAAAATGCAAAGGGAAATGCAATGTAGGTGAAAACAAGAGTGTAGGTGAGAAAGAAAATTCAGGGTGGGACTTTCAAAAGTAGTATGAGCGACGATTGCATGTATCGGGTTCTTGTATTCAAAAAGAAATTGACGTGAAGGCTGAGACTATTGAAAAGGTAGCAAAGACCGGAGAATTGTAACACGTACCGAACGTCAGTTCTCATAGTACGTCAACGGTGAGATTTCTGATCTCTCGTCCAAGTGCATTGCAGCATGTTCCAGCAATGTTCAGCGAGGCCATACGTAGATTCATGCAGCGACTTCAATGCATACACTGCACGCGAGTTAGACTGAAAACAGCATGAGCAAAACTCGTCTCGTACCAGGACAAGGACAAGATATATTTTTCGATGCCTCGATATCGCTTCTCGCAAAACAGCCAAGCCACTGTTGGGCTCTACGGCTTAAAACGAGGTTCCCAAGGCTGACAGGCGTCGTTATCCAAAGCGCATATAGCCAACCACCAATACCTTTCATCCTGATCTTCTAATGCTCGGTCAATTGTCAGAAATGCCATCACGTCGCGCGCGGTGCAACGTTATACGGTCATCGTTACTTCGGTCAGGCATTGCAACAGGAGGGAAAGGAAAAACCAGGTGTAGAGAGAAAGGGTGGTAAAGGATGATGCTGATGGTATAAGGGAAGAAGCAGTACGGCAATCAGACAGCACATCTTGCACTTCGACCGCCATGTTCTCTTCATGATCTCTCTTCGTTCCCGCGGAAAATCGGCAATGGCGTTTCGAACGTTCCTGCATCTGTTGGTTGCTGTCGACACATGCACGGTCCAAGGACTGCGCAACGATCTTGAAGCCATTAAAGCTTCAAATTTCCTTTCGACAACCCCTAGACATGCCCGAGTACATTGTGAGTCCGTGTACCTTGTCTCGATATTGTCTTACCTAGTATTGTTTGCAGTCGTGCCTATCTAAGCGATTTTTTTCAGGCCGGGTTTACTGGGAGAGAGAAGCTAGGAAGAGTATTACCTCAAAGGTAAGTAGCCTTCATTTATAAGGATGCTGCACACCGACATACCTGCAGGCTTATATAGAGTTATATGGTCAAAGCAAGCAGATTCTCCATCACGGGAAAATCGTTTCGGATCAGGATGCACTCTTTTCTTCGCGTCCAGGTGCTCGCTGAAACGAGTAATGGACGAGTAAAGGTTAATTCCGGTCATAGGTCCACTCCGGAAAAGACAGAGCGTTTTCGGCAGTCAATTTCTCATCTATTTCAGTACCACGGCCTACTCTCCGAATCCCAAGCTCAGTATTCGATTAGGCGCCCAAGGTCACCTGGCGAAGCTTCAATGCCTCGAGGAGTCTATCGCATAATATCAGGCACTTCCCAGGTGCATGTCCCACTTGCGTGAGCCCTCATCGCTCAGGACGTCGATGATGTCTTCCATCACCCAACTGAGAGATCCTATCTTATATCTCCATGATCTCCCACCTGCTATCACCGCAAAGCATCTCAATTCTGCTTTGCAGACAGCGACCATCGATTTCGATGAAGAGGCGCGATATGCCATCGTCAAGTTTCCCTCGATTCTACTTGGTTAGAATACAGTCTCATCTGCAGGTGGAATGTACTGACAAGAGAATAAATTAGCTAAGATAGCTATGAAATCTGGCGTCATCTGCGCGGTTTCAGGGACATCCGACGTGACTCTGTCTTTATCCGCCAGACCTCCAGAGCAACTACATGAAAAGCTTCCAGCTACAGCAAAGGTGAAGTTTGAATCAAGGTAGTGATTAAAGACGATATGTGACTCCTTTCCTCGCAGGAACGGCCTAAAATAGATAAAATTCCTCCCGATGGCCATGATGGAAGGGTGGAGAAACGGGATCCAGGTTCGGGTCTCAAAAAGAAGAACGACTACAGACCCACCGGCGATGTAAGTTGTACCAATCAAATTTCTGCATCCCCGTTGACAAGGCCCCTAGGTTGATCGTGACCAGCCCAGCTCACCTAATAGATTGCAACGTGCTGATCAATTTACCAAAAAACCGCCTTCTACACAAGCTCCCTACGTCGTTGATACCATTACTCTCCAGCGACTACTGAAGGAGGAATGCGAGCGATCAGACAAGCGAAATTACGACCATATTCAAGCCCTGGAAAAGCAAGTCACCGAGCTTCAGCGTCAAAATGACGTCGCGAAAGTAGAGTCGAAAATTCAGCGACAGCAGATATTCAATTTGGAACAGGCCCTCGAAGGGTCCACCCTGCAGACAGTTTGCGACGAGGAGCGTGGCCTTGAGCAAAAGTTAGCGGAACTTACTTTGGAGGTCGAGACAATGAAGCTTTTCCAGGTGCAACTCGAAGAAGAACGATCACGTTTACTTCACTCTCGAGACGAGTTGCAAAGCACCAAAGCAGAATTGCAAGCGCTGTACCGCGAGCTGGAGGACACGGAGCGGGAGATTACAAAGACTAACTATATAGTCCGGTCGGCTAGTTTCAAACACGCGCACGAGATCCTCGATCTACGAAGACAGCTGGGCATCGCCAACTCACGATGCAAGATTCTGGGGCTCGAGGGAGATAAGTCGCTCTGGGAAGAAGCTAGAGTGAAAAGAGAACGGGAAGAACAGAAGGAACGAGAGACGAAGCAGAGGCGAAGAGCTGAGGAAATGCGCAAAATGGAAGACGAGGAGCGACGGAAGGAAGAACATAGGATGAAGATGGAGGAGGAAGCGCGCGCGGAGAGAGAAAGAGCTCAGACTGAACATGAAGAAAAGGAGAAGTCACGGCGGCAGAAGTGGCGCGAGGCGACAAAGGCTGAGAAGCGGCGATGCCAGAGGAGGGATAAGGAGAAGTGGAACCTTGAATGCTGGACGCACTCCCAAGCAGTCGACCGTTTCCTCGTCCTGATGGACGAGTTCGAGACGTCGCAATACTCTGAATCGAAGCCGCTCACACCTTCCGGTATACCTTGGCCTGTGCTGGATAATCCTCGACGTTTCAAGGTGTCGGATCTTGATGATTGGCAGGCAGTGGATAGCTTCTTCAAATTTGCGAGGGGCGACTTGCAGGTCAATGTGTACAATAAGATGGTGATGAGGGCGAGGCAAATGTTCCATCCCGATCGATGGATGTCGAGGAGTCTGTTAAAGACCGTGATGGATGATTCCGTTCGTTCGTCCCTCGAAGCAGCGGGAAACAAGGTATCCCAAGCAGTGAATGCTTTGCAGCAGTGAATTCCATGTAGCTCTTTCATAGTCTCATCTCTGTCAATGCCAAGTGTATTTTCATACTGAAATTGTAGTACTGTGGTCGGACTAGACAAGACATTTCTTGAAACCTACACTGACGTAAAAGGATAATTTCCGCGAGGTAAAAAAACACAGGACGTTTCTCACCAAATTTAATCACTCCTAACCGAAGCAGAATTTCAAAATTGACCTTCCTTTTTTGGGTTGTACAAAACTCGTTGACTAGACGCATCGCACCCTACCGCACCACAGGATGCATCGAATAACGCGATATCTTCCTTTCTTCTAAGTAGCAATCTCCTCAATCGCTCCCCTCTTGAGTACACTCTCGAATTGGCGTTCCAAAAACCTCCCAAAATTTGAAGAAACCGTAGGCTTCATTAATTTTTACTGACACCATGTCTACTCCTTCGAGACATGGGGAAGATAGCGACAGTGACAATCCATTGTACCTCTGGTCGCGTTCTCCAACTCCGGAAGAAAATTTCAGTGGTGCTGAAGGTGCAGATGAACACGGTAATTGGCCTGTGAGCATTGTCAGCGAGGAGGTGGGACACGATAATGAAGTCAGGTGTGTGATTTTTTCTTTCGTCCAAGTCTATTATACTGATTTTTGGTTGGAACAGGAACGAGGTGAATATTACTACAGCCCTGTCGCCAATGTGCTCATAATCCATAGATCCGCTGGGATACCTGGCGCCGCGAAGATGGAACAAACAACACGTATACAGAACAAGATGTACCCCCCGCTTATCTGAAATCACATACCACGCAACAGCAGAAAAAGCGCCAACGAATGGCTCGGGAGTCGCGAGATATCGAGATATGGTCCTCCACGGATATCATCAATACCAGGACGCGTTTGCGTGCACAGGCGTACGAGGAGAAACTTGCTCTTACGAAAGATGAACCCATCCCTATTTCAGATAAATTGTGGGCATTACTCTTTGATAAGGGTGTCCCGCCACAAAAGCAGCCGACACCTGAACGCACGGACAGCGACGCCGAGGGTTCCGACGCTTCTGGGTCTTCGAATGGGGGGGACTTTGGACTAGACCTTTTGTCAACCCCTCCCCCCTCGTCTAGGCTGAGGAATAGGACGGTCAGCTCCACAGCAAGCGGCGTACAGTCCGTGCGCAAACTTCCGGGTTCAGCGCAAAGACCACGTGCGCCAACCGTATCGAGTCTATCGTCGTCTTCCAAGAGGAAGGGGAAAGAAAAGCAAGTGCCAGGGAGGGTGCCATCGACATCTTCAGCGTCTACTGTTGAAGAGGGTGCCATTCGGTCTCTCCCGCACAGGTCTACTAGACGAGAGGGTTCTCTCAACATCCGAGCTCTCTCTTCTGCATCGATAGGCCTCCCCAAAGCAAGCATCCCGAAGTCTTCACGTCCTCTCAATGTTGGCTACGGCGCTGGATCGTTTCGAGTCATCTCAAGCAACCGACCCTTCACTACGCATGCTCAGACATCAGAACCTTTGCGCACAGTCAAGCGAAAGCGATCGCTGACAGCCTCAGAAACCAGCTCTCCACGACCCACAAAGCGTCTCGAGAAGTTACCGCAAAGGTAGGTCAGCACAATTATATCGTGACGAGGTGTTAACGAGATTATCAAGGCTTTCGCCACGAGAAGTGCTACAAAGATATTGTACTCTGGAAGCAGCGAAAGCCTCAGCAGCTGTCGTCACATTCGTGAACGAAGTCGACGACGAAGAAACTCCAGAACTGGACAAAAATTTTGTGTATTTGGAAAGGGAATACACTCGGTTCGTGATATTCTTCCTCCACTTGTAAGATCTCACGAACCATGTTTTCAGAGGCGCGGGTGCACCGGACCCTGTGGACGATGCACTCCTCACCGTCTGCACTTGCAGAACGTGCACAGGTCCATCTTCATGCGGTTGCCAGGCGGATTCTCAAGTCAAGAGGGTTCGGCAAAACGGGGAAGAGATTCAGATATTCGCTTATTCCCCAAAGGTGGGACTTCTTCTCGCTTCCTACTGTTTTACTAATCGTGCCAGCAGGGTTTATTCACCTTCAACGTTGAAAGTCATGTCGCTGTCATCGAGTGCAATAAAGTTAGCAAAAGCTTCGTTCGGATAGGATACGTAACCTCATATGCTTCTAGCTCTGCCGCTGTGATATCAGCTGTATAAACCGCGTAGCCCAGCTTCCCCGTCAAATTCCTATCGAGGTGTTCAAGACAGAAAAAATGTGGTTGGGGTGTTCGCTCGTCGGTTGATGTTGAGCGCGGGAAGGTTATTGGTCTGTATACAGGGTAAGCTATTGACTCGATTCTTCTTTTGCTGCGTATTAACTGCGACGTAGGTTATTAGTGTATGGTGTCTATATGATGTTGAAGTTTGTACTTATATTGACGATGTAGCACAGGCCTCGGGCTGTAGCCAACAAGTCGATAGACCAGTCATTTATCTTTGCCTTGGATTTTACAGAAGACGGAAACGAGCCCGAAGAAGAGGGCGCTTACAGCGTTGATTCGACGGTGTATGGTGAGATACCTTTCCTCGTTTCATCTACCGAGACTCGTCTGACACCCCACGTCAAAAGGAAATTGGACGCGCTTTTTGAAGTGAGCTAGAAGAACCGTATTCAGACTAGACACTCATGAACATATTCTCAGCCATTCCTGTGATCCCACGCTACAGATATATCAAGTCGTCTACGACACAATTTTTGAGGTATTTACTGCAGCTTGCCCTCGTGGTATCGATATTCATGCCGTTTTATTGCAGATGAGGACACCGTACGTCGCTTTTGTTGCGAAGAAAAGAATTCTCGCTAGTACCGAGTTCACATTTGACTACTGCCCGTCGGCAGCTCGAAAGAAGCACAAAAGGAAGAAATCGGTGCCTATGCGGAGCGTCCAATTGTCGCGGATGGCTAGCTTGAGACTTTTTGGAGCCCTCTCATTACCTGTTCGGCGTTACATATTTTCTCGATTGTGGTGTTATACATAGGTGGAACAACTCTTGTATGTAGATTCATTAATTTGTGTATAAATATAAAACATACTGTGAATATAATGTAAATATAAGATTGATGGACACTATGAAGGGTGTAAGAACGTTTGGAGCTGGGAAAGTGTCAGTTTTTGACGATATGCGACACGTTAGAGGCTTACATATTCTTCATAATGGTGAAGCAATTGACGAAGCTGCTTGCGTGAGATTTCAGCACGATACAAGATCTCGTCGTCTGTCCGCTTGCCGTCGAAATACTGATTGATGCTGGAGCGAACATCAGCACGTGGACCATCTTTGGTTCGGTAAAATACACCTACTGATCAAATCGCTTGGCGATGAGAGCGTCCTTGCCTTCTGACATGGCTGAAAGCCATTGTCGCTGCAGAGGCGTCGCGCGGCTCGGGTCCTTGATTATGGACGACGTCAAATTATCGTCATTGGTGTCCCATCCAGAATCCCACTCCTGTTCCTCCTCCTCAAGCTCTTCTGGGTCATCAGCCTCCGGTCTGCTCCTCTCGGATTCAGTCGATGTATGACGTCGCGAATACGCGTGTGCAGCCTTTGGCGATAACGAGAGCCATGTCATGCCCGACGACGAGTAGTCCGTGTCGACTTCCTGGAAGAGCTTGCTCCGGCCTTTGTTAGCTTTCTTCGCCCTAGCTTTCTCGATGCGATGCTTGACGCGTAGCTTGAGTTCCTTGGTGGCGACTATTCGTACGCGGAGATGGAGGGTAACGAGCAACTCGCGTTTGAGCATCCATGAAATCACATTTTGATATGAGGGTATGAGAGCCTTGGACTGGACAACAACGTCAAAGAAGTGTGTACCAGACGAGGTCGATATTGCAGGATAATATTTCGGGAAGGGAGGACACTGGTTGTTGGGCAAACTCTCTCTTGAATTCTTCTGACAATTGCCGTATACTACGCTGACATGTCAGATACGTTTTTAGAGGCAGGTAACATTACACGTACGGTGCAGGGAGTTTCGGAGGAAGAATGAACAAAGTCTTCAGTCCAGTGTGTACGATGTCGACAACTTTTGCTCGCCGATGTTGAACGAGCCAACGAACAGTCGGGAACAGCTGCGACTCTAGGTCCCAGTCTAACAGGGTAGCCATGTCAGCAAGCCTTGCCATATAACCGTTAGCATGAAAGATGTGGTTATCAATGAAAGATTGATCTCACGAAAGTGTAACTGAAGCAATCTCCATGAACTTTACCAGACCCTCAATCAAATTGTGATCATCGCCGTCAATGTGAGGTGTTCTGAGGTTCAAGGAATCATCCAACAACAGCACGCTTTTCCAAGGCGCCAACGCCGGCAGTTTCCAGCCAAACGCCATTCCTGGGCCCCAACTCTGCCACTCTTCGTCCTCAGGCTGATGAAGATCGTCATCTTCGGAATAGAGGATCTGATCTAGGAATGGCGGAAGCTGTAGCTCGAGAGGAATGTTGTTGATGGTGACGTATGCCATAGAAGACGATTTGATAGCTTCATACAGGGCTTTCATGGCCGGCGCTATAGAGGAAACTTCTAAAGCCTGGGCCATGAAGTTCGAAAATGGTTCCCCTGATATCGGCAACTTGAGCCATAGAAAAATGGAGACGAGAGCAAACGAACCTTTTGCCATACATTTGTCCTTGAGCGAACCAAGTGTGTCACATTCTTCCTCTACAAAATTGTGTAGGACTTGTTCTTGAAAGAGGACGGCGGTCATCGTGAATGTGATTTGCTCGTACACAATCTCTATGTACTTGAGATAATTGCCGGACGTGGAAGACGAAGGATGCGGTAGGTCGAGGACAATCACGAAATTGAACGTTTGGAGCCAGGTCGAGTTCGACGGCGCGTTTTGCTGTGAAACACTATCTGGGCTTTCCTCGGTATCAGGCCCAGGACTTCTCGTCTCTCTCCCTCTAACCCCGGAGTTTTCAGGTCTGAAGCGCCACTTGCCGTCCGTATCATCACAGACGGGGTGTCCAATAAAAGCGAGATCATCGACCAGCAGTTCGCATTTCTGGTGGCACATGGACCTCTGGGGGCAAAGAAGGCCTGCCAGGAAGGACGATGAATATCCAAAGAGGGCGCTGTATCCGTCTTCGGCGGTTGTGGAATCCAGATCTTGCGTCGGAGAGCTCCTTCCGGAGGGAGGATGGGATGATGAACGCGTCATGGACGACGACCTGTCACGCACGGATTGGGTACGTTTCCATGCGTACTCGGACTCGCTGATTTGTGTACGTGGTCGAAGTTCTGAAAGCTCTGCGGCATCACCGTAGTTGGAGGCCCTCCAGACGTTGTCGAATTGAATGAGCGAAGAGATATGTTCTGGATGTGGTCTGCTCAATCTCGGAAGAGACTCGGGATTCGCAGGCCACTGATACACAAGATTCGCCTCTTTTGCAGACGTTGTTACGAGCAAAATGGCAAGTAAGGTGTCCGCCATAATTCTGGAACGTTTGCGGGCTCTAAATGCTCTCAGTCGTTGATTGAGCTGCCGTAATCGCGCTCAGGAATTTTACATGGAAGTCACAAATAACAGAAAAGGCGTCTGTGTCAACTGGGGAGATTTTCAACAAAGAGTAACACAAGTGAATCAAGTGCTTACCCTAGCACTGTCCTCGTGCACCGAGAGGGGGGGCCTACGACGCGCAGAGGCATGTGCATGTGGTCGTAGCAGTTGGAAAAGAAACAACACTGCCACCTTCACCGGGCCGACCGTCCGTCCTCTCACGGTTTACAGCACATTTGCAAAGGCATAAACACTGCAAGCCGACGTAAAAATCCATAATCATATTGCTTCGTAATGTGCGTAAAAAGTACATATGTTTAGTAGGGGGTGCATGTATAATAATAATTAAGACGACCTGTCCAACATATCTTGGTATAAACGGTTAACAGCCTGCGAAACCTTATTACCAGAGTCCTCCATAACAGCACGGAGAGGCTCGTCCATCACCGTGTTCAACAAGTTCCTCGATCGCCATCGATCCGGATGGAACGTCTGCCGAGTCCTCGAGATGAGATCCCTGTACGCGTCGAAAGGAAGAGATCTTCTCGCACGATCAAAGAATTTGTCGGCTAACGTCCAGTCCTCCAACATACTCACATAGAACCGGGTCGGACTGATCAAAACGGGCCAAGGCACCGAATTTGGCGTCAGAGGCTTAGCTTCGGAAAATTGAGTCGTCTCGAACTCCTTCAGGACGAAGTAAAAGCGATGTATCGCTCTCTGGGAGGACCACAGTTGACCGAATGAGAGGTTCCAATTTTCCTCGTCGCGTCGACGGCATCGTTCTTCTTCTGCCATCGTCGCCTGCTGCCATTGGTTCCTCCGCTCTTGTTCTCGACGCTCTTGTTCCTCCTGTTCGCTCAGCATAGCACGCTCCTCGGCTTCCTTCTTCTTCCTCTCTTCCTCGACGGCCTGTTGCTTCAGCTTGGATTCCTCTTCCAGCATCTGCTGCATCCTCTTCCGTGATGCTTCCAATTCCGCCTGGCGTTCGACCTCCAATCGTCTCGTCTCCTCCTCTTCCTCCGCTTCCCTCACCTGTCGAGTAGCTTCATGCTGCAGCCAGTGAACCTCTTGCTCCAGTACTTCGCGTTTGGAATGGGTGGCTTGAAGCTCCTCGTTCAATTCAGAGACCCGGTTTCGGAGCTCGGAAGCCAAGGCCAGAGCGTCATCCCTTTCCTTCTCCGTCACCCGAACGCTCGATTCCGAGGCACGAAGGCGTTCGTACTCATCCCAAATATCCAAAGCCAAAGTCCTCCCCTCGGCCTTCTCCTTCTCCAACATAGAGATAGTATGACGCGCAATGACATTGGCAGCCAGCGCACTGTCCCGCTCTGCTTCCAAGCGAGAGGTCGCTTCCTCGGCGGCAGCATTGATCCTAACGACGAGGTCCTCCAGTTCAGAACATCTCTGTCGTAACTGAGAATGGGTATCGGCAAGACGACGCTTTAGCCGGGATTGTTCCGAGTGTTCTTCTTCAAGCTGTGCATGCATTATTTCCCGTTCCCTGGCGGCATCAAGTAACTCCTTCTGTAAGCGATGCCGCGCTGCCTCGGAGCTGTGCAGTTTCAGCTCAGTATCCCTTGTGCCGCCCTTCAGGATATCAAACCGACCCTTCCAGTTGGCACGCTCTTGTCGCAAATGGACCAAATAATTGTTGCGATTCTGCTCCAACGCCTGTTGAAGATCTTCTTCAAGCTGGTCATTCTGATGACGGAGAATATCGACCTGCTCTTCGCGCTCTGATGGTCTCAGTGAGACGGTGCGGGTCCGTCCGCTTCGTGTAATTGGAGATCGTGGGAGAGTGGCGGTCACATCGTCAGGGCTGCCAGTGTCGTCAAAAAAACTTTGTTTCGTGTCGGCGGTGTCGGGGGATGTCCTTCCTGACCGATCAAAAGAGCTGTTGTAAAAGGTGGACTCGTCACCGTCAAGAGACTACATATTGCTTCAGCAGGAAAAAGACAAAAAGGTGTTCCCAACTTACGTCGGTCGTTTGCGATTCGGATTCAGAGCCACCGTCGTCTTCGTCAATAACGTATGGAGCGAGTACCTCCATGTTCAGCTACAGACGGTGTTCAGCTAAGCCACCAGCAACTATTGACATGAAGGCGAACTCACAGTTTCATCCTCTGGGATTGACGCGTCTTGTCCGCCAGTAATAGCCCAATCGCAAACTCGTAAGAGCACCGAGTCTCGATCAGCTAACATATATACGATGAGCACTTGAGGACCACGTCAATAATGAGCAACCTTACCAGAAACCAACAACGAGCGTGTACGAACACGTTCGGATCCACGTTTGATGACGGTGGCGAGCTCTTTTGTCAATGACCTTATGTCTGCATACATGAGCAGTAGTAAAAATGATGCTATGGGGGTGTTAAAGTGCTGTGGGGGTATCGTTCAATGAGAGTGATGATGAAGGAGTGGAACAAGAGACTAATATGGCACTGGCAGTCAACAAACCGCGCCACAGCCGAACAAACCCCCTTGTGATCTACTTTGAATGCCCCCGCATGACGCACGGTGCCAACGCGGCGAACGTAACCAAACATAACGTCAGTTGCTGTGGAGGGTCAGAGGAATCAGTCAAATAAGCTAAATAAGGTTGAGTGCTGCACGCTTACCCCGGGCATCGGAGAGACGGAGCCTGCGCTGAAAGATGCTATTCCAAGGGTCAATACATGTAGAATGGACATTAAACAATACAAAAGTGATTCTTTCCTTCGCGATATACCAAGATATGAGCTACAAATTGGACTTGAAATTTAGCTACATGTACTGTAAGAATAAACAAAATCACTGTACTGTCGAATGACGCGTCTATTCTGTAGAAACCATCGCCGTAATGCCAATTTGCTTCAGAGACATTATGACGACCGACGTCACATCCTCATCACCCAAGCTGATCTTATCAGGATCTAAATCTTCTCCCCTCCGCCACTCGAAGCCAGGATGCTCGTCATTAGGCGTGAGCCTATCCCCTGGCTCCTCAGGATCGTGTTCTCCATCCGCATCTGACCCGTACTCCATAAAACCGGAGGAATCTATCATCCGGATGGGCATAAGCAATGCTGCTTTCTGTCCCACGAACCTCCTCCGAGTCATCTGGATATCATCATTCTCCACCGTTTTCTTCACAGGATCCACCACTGTCAGGGTTGGATTCGTCCCTAGCCCCCATACTGGCTGAATCTCCCCGACAAACACTCGAGAGCGCTGGACGAGAAGCGTATTGGAGCTCCCATCCTCCGGGAGATAGGCCGTCGCAATCTTCGCCCCTGTAAAACTGTAGATGGTGCCCCAGTACTTCACTGGACCCTGCTTACGTTCACTGAGCGGGGGTATATTTGTGCGACCACCGAGAGGAGATGCATGTGGAAGTTCGCGTAGTGGCACATGCAGATGGTGGTGGTGTCGTGCAGGGCTAAGGCGGTGTAACGGAGCCGGGTTGTGATCTTCTGTGTCCATTTTCTCAGCGTCCCTTGTATTCCACGACTTGCGTGATTCTCGCGGAGACCGGGAAGGTGAAACCAGGGCACGGCGTCCTTGCTTTCTGGTCGAAACATATTCCTCGCCTCTACGTCTCGTACATACATCGCACGTGCATGCGTTGTTACACCTCGGACACACAAAATCTTTGGCGTCGGCATCGAATTCCAAATTGTCGTACCTTGAAAAGAAGTCAAAGCTTATTCATCTGTTGAGAACGATCCTAAGTACTCACTTTGTTTTGATGCACCTGACACAATATATCATCCTACATTCGCACTCCACGGACACTCGGAACGAGCGTGTTCTGCACTGATGGCAAAAGGAACTCTCTTTCGCCATAGGCCACTGGGGCTTCTTTCCGCGAGCATGAGGGCCTACCTTTACCGGAATTGCGGTTCGCTTTGGCGATGGAGGAGACAGAACTGGAGGAGGGGAGAGAGAAATTGGATCAATGTACGGACTACTGTCGTCAAGAGAAGTCAAGTCCGACATCTCCAGTTCATCGAGCATGTCGTTTAATTGCGTCTGGTAACTTGCGACAGTGAGACATGGAGGAGATAGTAAACGGCTGGAAGGATAGCTTTCTGTTTCGTTCTGAACTGCAGGGGATTGGAACTTTGGAGGAGGCGACGGCGACTTGTCCCTGAGAGAAGACCCTGAAGATGACGATGACGATGATAGCGATGACCGGTCCATAGACTCAAATCCGCCCAAAAGGGATGGATCGATAGTACCGTTATGCAAGGATTCAGAGGAATCTAACCAAAAATGTGACAGATCAAGATTTGAATCGTGCGGATATGCTTTGTCTTCGAGGGAAAAGAAATTGTGAAGAGGACCTAGAAGTTGCTCCTTTTCTTGAAGCGAGGAGGAACAGAACACGCTGGCTGAATCGTCCACAGGAGAATGCTGTACATGGGGGGAATGCATAGTAGGACCAAATCGTGGCTGTGATACACAAGGATTGTAGATAACGGAATGGTCGCCTTCAAGGTATAAAAAGTCGCTACCGAGGTTCGTTTCGATATGATACTTCGGAGAAAGCAAGATGTCCTTCGCAGGGCTAACAGGAGCGGCTTTTTGTTTGCCTCTGGCCTTTGCCGACATGACCAGAGGTGCAGCGGGGGTTTCGGTCGGTTCGACGTCGACGTCCGCCTGAGGATCGTACCAATGCATATCTTCAATAACATGATGGCCCTTCAACCGACTTCTGATGGATCGGAGGTTCATGAACAAGACCTCTTCTGAAACGGGATCTTCGTCTTGCATGGTATATTCGTAGATCTCCTCGCGAGGATCGATGAGACGAACATGCTCCAGGGTGTCGTCGTAATAAACAGAGAAAGTCATTGCTGGTTCGTCATCAGAGCAGAAAGACGTGGCGACAGACTTCGCGCGAGAGACAACCGACTTTGTGTGCGCTTGAACTGAGGGTGTTGGTGGCCCAACTGACTGCTTTCTCTGCTTGGAAGGATGTGATTTGACTATTGGATTCTTCGGCAAGGAATCCCTGATCACGCTCGTTCCGCTGCCCTCTGTCACGGCTGCCGGACTCTGGGTGCGCTGGTGCGCGTGCACATGCACCACGTCCTTAGACCTCTTTCTTGGCGGTGGCGAAGAAGCCTCGACTGACGGCTTGCGCCGTTTCTTCGGCGATGAGCTGGGCTCGGCTCCCCGACTCGAATTCCGGTGGACCATTAACGGGATGTCGTCGTCAGAACTATAACTTCGCCTTCGTTGAAGCTTGGTCGTAGATGGACGAAGGCTGCTGCTGAAGGACTCGCCTTCTATCATGGCTTCCTCCCTCTCATAAGCGGCGCGAAGGCCCCCAAACACCTGGATGAGCCCTGCAGCCTTGACTTTAGCTTTCCTATCGAGTAGGCCATGCTTAGAAGACATCATGGTCCTATATTCGTTCTTGTGACCAGGCAACGGTGGGACCGCAACGTGAGACATAAATATTCGACGACGTTTTAGCGGAGGCGGAGGCGTAGGCGTAAAGAGCGGCGATATATGTGAAGACACAGGACTGGTACTGAATAGCGATTGTGCTGAACTGACATCGGGCATTTGAATGGGCGCGTCGTTGGGCTCTTCCGACGGACGAGAAATGGACTGCACCGTGGATAAGAACGTCGCTCGTGCCAAAGAGATGCTGGGAGACACATACGTTGGATCTGACTCTCTCCGCGGTGCTTGTTGTCGCACACGAGAGTGGTGTAGTCTATCCAAGATCGTGTAAGTTCTAATTGCGCCAAAGGAAGGAAAATGACGAGGAAATACCTGTTCCACGAGCCTCACCAGCTCTTCTTCGTTGTCTTTCGAATTATCCACTCCAAGCAAGCCACAGTGAATATGAGGAACGGTATTTTTTGATGTCACTGGTGAATTGTATATTGGCGTATCGATTCGCGCAGTGGGTGAGTAGCCCTAGAAGACGACTTTGAGTCCAATTGACAGTGGAACCAGGTCAGGTTATTACCAGTGAGTGAGGTGAGGAAGATGTGCTCGATGCCGTCAATGGACTTCGCGAAGAATAGGGAACAACGTTGATATGTCTTTTCGATTGCACCTAGACGCGACGTGAGAAATCAACATTATGCTTGGAGACGCGACACGTGCCTCGCTGATCCCGCTAACTGATACAGCTCGGGGAACGCTATTGACGGCGTCAAAAGTACCGTTGACGCCTATATGTGGTGTATGAAAACGCGAAAAGGATCCATGTTGGAGGGCAGCATTGGTGTTATTGGGTCCCGAAGCAGGCGAATGGTCCGTGTCTGGACGCTTCTGGGCAGTAAGACTGCCATCCCAGTTCGATAGAGAGGATTTCGTCATAGTAGCCGTCTCCAGCGACGTCCCAAGCGGCAACACTGGAGTTGCAGAGGAATTTTAATGAGTACCTGAAAAGTGATATCGTAGGTGGTAAATTATAGAGTTTGTCTCTAATTGGCAGCGGCTTCGACTTGAGTCACAATCACAGTCACACTACGGTCCGAGAGATCCGACAGACGCGTCACCAAATCTAAACACGCGGCTTGGACGCGCGTATCACGTGAAGTTTCCGTCCATTTGGGCCTTGCATTCATGCCACCACTGTCTTATATCTCTCATTCGGCTCCATTGCTGCTAACGTCCTTGTCTCAGAGCGCGCGATCCACCTGGAAATTTCCCTCTAGGATACCAAGTCTGCATCCTTGCGACGTACGGAGGGCATTCCAGTCGTTTCGTGACCGAGTTCTTGGTATGCCATGCCAAGGGTATTGAACGCGACTGGTGGCGTAAATCCCGTTGCGATCCCAGGTCTATACAATGTGGTCTCTATAATCTACCGTGACTTCTCATAGCCTTCCCCGATGTCAGACTCAAGCATCATCATGGACCTGGGATCATTGGTTTCAATGTACCCTACGAAGAGTCTCTACACCGGGCGACGCACTCAATTGTGTAATCAAAAAGGTATGAGCGTTCATAACAACAGCGCATGGTTTGCCATGTCAGGGCTGTGGCTCGGCCGTTCCAAACCGGGGATCTTGTACCGGTAACAACACCAACACCAACACCATCGACGATGTTTAGTGTCATTCCTCCCGGGAACTGGACTTGAACTGGACTGACAAGGGTGGTGTAGACTCAACAGTGAAGTTTGTGTCGAGTCTACGTTACATCCACGAAATTGTTCTCAGTCAGGACACTATTGGGTAGCACTGGTCGAAGCAGTTCGAAGAAAGAAATTCAACATAAGTAGGTCTCTCGAACTTCCTCATTTAAATAACTCACTACTTCTAACTAACTTTAGTTCAATCTTCCCAGTCGTGGTACTGCTATCAATTCAATAATCATATTGTATGTATGCGCTCAAAGTGCTACTGAGACCGTACGTGGAGTTATTTGCCCTAGACGCCGCCCTGTCAAGATGACAGTGTTTCACAACAATGCGATTGTTACCGGTGTAAATGTTTCAGTGTCCTTGATGAGTAACTTGCGTAGATATCTATCATGCTCTACCACGAATTATCCTCGTCATAGTGGGAAAAAGGAATCGCGCAGTAAGCTTTAAATTTCTTCCAACATACCACCTAAATTTGAGCACATACTTAGTGTCGAAAACATAGAAATGTGTCTTTGTACACAGATTTATGTAAAATCTGGACCAAATCGACCCAGACTCCGCCTCTTGTGCACGTTCGGACTCTGCATTTAAACCTTCTTATCTGGCGCTTTCATGGCTGTCAAGACTCAATTGAGTCTTTCCAGCCTTTACTTGATATGACGTTGTCGTCAGGGAGACACATTACTCCGGTTTTATGTCAGGCCAAACTTTGTCCGGAAACTTTGTGGAACGCCTAAAATAAGGCAACGTTTGGTAAAAAATACGGTCTCGGACAAAGACTTTCGGCACGACACTGCCGATGCCGCCAGAACCGCCTCCAAAGTCGTGTTTTTACCGATTTTTACAAGCCACGGTACTCTACGGAAGAATTGGGCAAGGTATTTGAGCCTAGAGAGTAAATAATTCATGGTTGTGTCTCACTTTTCAATACCTGGAGTGCCGACACTGTTCTTTAGAGAGCTTCCCTGCCTTTCCACCCACAAAAAGCTTTTGCGTGTTTTTGGGGCTAAATATCGGACGAAGCTTGCGGGAGCTTCTGGGGGCCTGCTTTGTCGGAGCTATGAATGCAGTGTACGTTCCCAATCCAGGTCTCGTTCATGTCTGGATGAACTCGATTTGATAGCCAAACGTCAGCCGCTGAAGAATTGGGCGCAGCTTTGGCCTCCTGGCAGCGGCAATCCCAAAGGAGAAGAAAGAGGCACAAGGCCATGTGGCCCGCGTATCTTCCGTCTTTACGTTGCTGAAGAGGAAAATCTTACAGAGTCAACAGGACGCCCAGTTACGCGCAGCTAATTTCAAAAGGTGGGCTACTTTTAGGAGTACCGCAGGGGCCTTGGCAATGGGGACTACGGCACCGAACAATGTGCCCACGAGCACCATCAGAGAAGAATGAAGGGGTCTTCAACGATAAGTGAAGTAACGAAAAACTGTTCGGTTTTATGTGACAGGCATCAAAGGCGACTATCAGTCAAGGTACGTGCCTTCGAACTATTATACTCCGCTGTCACTAATATTTGCCCCGAATTTCGCTTCAATAGTAATAGCCCCTCAGTTTAATTTTGGTCGTGACAATACCCCTTAAGTTTATCCTTTCCCCTTTCTTCATCAGTGTCGCTCTTTCCCCCCAACATGCTACGAGTTACTCCAACTCATCGTAGGTCAAGCCAAGGTCGACAAGTGGCCATTATCACAGTCTTTACTTTCTTCATTATTGCCGGAGGCTTCTGGACAAATCTCTATGGATCTCATACCACTAATATCACTTTCAAAACGTTTATCGAGCCCATTACGGCCGAGCATGCTAAACCTGTATACCATTCGTGGGGGAATTTGGGTGGTCTAGGGAACCCGCAGCACAAGGCTACAGTCAAAAAACTCGCGGCCTCTGAAGATACATTGCCTATGCACAAATTCCTTTCGAACGGGCTGCTTGAAGTCAATCCAGAAGGCCCGCATCCTGTCTACCAACTCATCGAATTTTCGGAGAAGAAGTGGGAAGCGAAGCTGCAACGAGCGAGCAAGACTCTCGGCGAGGCAGTGATCGAATATGAGCGCCGGTACCAACGATTGCCTCCTCGTGGGTTCGATAAATGGTGTGCGCTTTCCTTGCCTTTCTAGTCGTTCACATCTGAGCTATGGATAGGTGGGAATACGTCAAGAAAAACAATGTCCAGCTTCCAGACGAATACGATCAGATATACCGCGACCTCGAGCCTTACTGGGGAGTCAGCCCTGACGACCTGATAAGCATCGTCAGCGAATGGGAGGGTCACGAAGACTCGTTTACTCTTGGTAAAGAGGAAGGACACCGTGTTGGACTCGTGAACTATACCATTCGCGACCCCAGTACCCACGATCGCGTCTTTGATGGTACCCGCATGCTCAGTGAACTGCTGGAAGACGTCGACGAATTCCTCCCGCCCTTCCGCGCCGTCTTCCAGCCTCATGACAACCCGGAGCACGTCACTGACTGGGAACTTCGAGAAAAGGCCCTCGAACACGCTCGCGCGGGAACTTGTACGTCATTCCGCTCTTCTTTTTTTACTCTACTTTTGCAAACCGATGCCATCACAGATATCGACGTCGACAAGCCTGTTGTTCCCATCAAATACCACGGATGGATCTCAGGCTGTGACCCAACTTCTCCCGCCTGGAAAGATCCTATTGATTACAACTTCAACGTATCCTGGCCACCACCGCCACCGGATGCCCCCAAAACTTTCGTCTTCGACCACCGAAAAGCAATGGACCCTTGCTTACACCCGTACCTCCTTCGCGAACACGGCCAGTTCCTCCCCTGGGGAAAGGGACCTGTTCCCTCTCACCGCATGTTCCCCTCCTTCGCCTACTCACAAACCTTACTGCATCACGACATCACAATCGCACATACTGTCAGCTGGCTAGGTGGACTCTCTGAAGAAGAGGACATCGTATGGGAAAAGAAGGCCGACGATCGACTGCAGTGGCGAGGGACCACGACGGGAATCTTTCACTCGCGGGACATGGAGTGGCCGCTTTCGCAACGCATACGGATGATGGATTGGGTTGAGAAGGGCATGGATGATAACGTGACAATTTTGGCGCCGCCGAGTTCGAGGGAAGAAAGGGCAGGGAACGGAGAGCTGGTCCAGAAAGCCAGGTATGGGCCGGCGATGCTTGATATGTCGTTCGCGAACAAACCTGGACAGTGTGACCCCGATGTTTGTGAGGTCCTAACCACGCTGTACGAATTTTCGAAAGGGCAGTCTCAGAAGGAGCAGGCGAGGTATAAATATATCCTTGATGTCAGTGTCCTCGCGTTGTTTTCTTTCCTTCGTTGCTTAATCCCCCTTGTGTAGGTCGACGGCAACGCATGGTCCGGCCGTTTTAAGCGACTCATGTCTTCTAACGCACTTATCTTCAAGTCGACTATCTACCCCGAATGGTTCGTAATTCCGACGATGCAGCTGACTGAACTGACTTCGTGTGTTCAGGTTTACCGATAGGCTTATGCCATGGGTACACTACATCCCTATACAAGTCGACTACTCCGATCTCTGGGACACTTTGGTGTTCTTCCATGGCGACTTGAAGGGGGATAACAACCACGACGATCTCGCAGCAAAGATTGCTTCCGCAGGCCGGGACTGGAGCCACACTTTCTGGAGAAAACAAGACATGACGGCGTATAATTATAGGTTGGTCTTCAACCCAATTATCTCTTCTTACTATGACTGACTGATGGTTACAGAGTGTTCCTGGAATACGCCCGGATTATGAGCCCTGATCGTGACACGGTGAACTATAACCACTTGGAAAAGTAGGAATAGACTTTTTTTTATGGAAGGTTTCTTGTTGGAGTAGAGGCCGCTGTTGATTTCTTTGTTAACTCATTCATTTGTACTCACACGCACCCACTGCATATACTTATAGAAAGTCTCTACCGTTCGTTACCTACTAAGAGACAGGTTGCTTTTACCGTATCCCTGTTGTAAATGATATATGATTGTTCTTGCAGGTCATCTGCTCTTGGCGTCGCTATATTTGCTGGTGGCAATGATCGCCAGGTCACTTTGGATAATTGATCCTATCTCTATCATCATGTTTATTTAGACCAGAAAACGTCAACCTCAGCGACGTGATTTGTAGCTAAATTTATCTAGTTAAAATGACTAAGAGTCATACTTCCAGCGGTGTCCGATTTTGAGTGCATGTACTACTCCCCGGACAAACGCTAATGAAGGCCGACTTAGCCATAGGGTCGCGACTCACGACGCCTTGAAAAACTCCTTCTGTAGGCCCGAACCACGCAAGGAATTCGGTGACACATTATCCAATCTTCGGTACTGTGGTCTGCGTCCACCTGTTTGAAGACTCAGCCGGATCAGTGAGGGAAGGTTGTCGCGATGATCGTCCGGTTCGTATTGGTGGCGAAAAACACCAATCAGATGCATGATAGATATCTTGGTGAGAGAGGAAGAGTAACAACCAAGTCAGAAGTTTGTTAAACGAATGATCTAATGAGAAAAGTGTCGAAACTAGGGCTGAAGTCTTGGACGTCGTGGCTCGGGCACTGCACGAATGTATTAAACAACATCTCCTGATGGCATAGTGGCATTCAATGCGTCTTACTAAACAAAGAAGCAAGTTCTACAAATGACTGCACCACGCAGTCAACTTCACCACCCTCTGACTTGGGTTTGACCGTGGTATCCCCACGTTCTTCTCCCGGCCTCTTGATGTACACGGTTCTCATCCCAACCTTCGCAGCCCCGCGAAGGTCGAAGATGTGAGCTGCTACCATAGCACACTTCTCCGGTGGAACCGAGAGGTGCTTGATAGCGCCGAGATAAGCTTCCGGGTTCCTGACAACCCCGCGTCACGTCAGTGGCGAAGAAAGCCGACTAAGAGTGTGGGGACATACGGCTTGTAGCACGAGAACAGTTCGGATGACAGAACGAGATCCCAAGGAAGGTTCGCGTGTTTTGCCTGCGGAGCCCCGGGTGAGCGTATATATAAGCCGTGTGAGTCAAGAACCTACCATATCTACCAATAATCTGACGTTCCCATTGGATAACGTCGTCAGAATGACGTGCTTTTTGAGCTGGTAGAGTCCCTCGACGGTATCGGGCCATCCTATACACGTAAGAAAGTCATACACAAGCGCCCAGCACATTGATATCGTCAAGTACGAACCGTTGAGACGGTGCCAGACAAGGTTTAAGTGAGCTCTTGTCTTCCCGTCTAGCTTTGAACCTACATGCTCCCAGCACGGCGAGCTCAGCATGCCGTCCAAGATCTGGTAAAGTTAAATATGAGCTCGTAGTCAGCGGCAAAGAGAACCAAAGACATGTCTGTGCAGAATGTCGACATTCAAAGGACCGCTATCGGCTCCTTCGCGAGCGATACGGGATCTACACGAATCAGGATTACAGAAGATGATTCTTGAATACAACATTCACGTATTGTCCAGGTAGCCTTTCCTCCATTCGGTAGCAAAGGCATCCCAGTCGGCTGCGAGAAAGCTCAAGCAATGTCAAAGATGGTGATAGGCTATGTGACGCACCGCCTAAGGCGAGTTCTTCTCCTAGAACCTTCAGCTCTGCAGATACAGAGCCATGCCAGTCGACAACGGTCCCGAACACATCAAAAGTCAGGGCTTCAACGCCTTCCATATCGTGGAGGTGGGTGACTAAGGGGAATCGGTCCATCGGACCGACTGTTTTGCTCTCTATCGGTCACCCAAAAAAGAGAACTCCGTTGAACATTTGATTGTATCCAACCCGTCGCAGAATATGATATAATTATCCATCAAAAGCCGGATATATTTGCGTCTCAGGAGACATCTCCGTGGGCGATGTCAAGGACGCTTCATGACTGCAGTTCAAGTCCGTTAAGCTTCCGGATCCAGATCGAAGAATGCACCTGTGACCGTCTGAGGTGCGGTGTGGTCTGTAAGAGTCGGATCGGAAGGCTAGCGCACCCTCTTGCGATGACCAAATTGTATGAAGTCAGACTGGGGATTCCGGAAATAAGATCGGTGCTATGGAATTATGTGTGCATCACGAAGGGGGCAGCCAAGCGGACGTCTTGTACAAGGATGCTGAAGAAATTGAGTTCAAATTTGAGTTTAACTCCAGTATATGGCGAGCCAGGAGTAATTACCAGGTGATAAGAATACTTGCATACCTTCTGGCGCATGCCCAACGATTTATAGCATTGGAACGATGATCTCCTGATTTATTTTCTATTATTCAGAATGCCTAAGTAATAGGTAGCAGAAACTGCTGCAGGGCTAGAGCTGAAGTCTGACCTTGAACTTAGAAAGGCGGATGAGCCCAAGACTTTCATTATAATGATACGAGTGTGCTGCTTGTGGAGTGACCTCAGGCTGTGCGAGAGCAGAAGCAGCAACAGCAGCAGGATGCCGTCAAAGTAAAGAGATCTAGAGAAACATGAAGAAAGTGGACTAAGGGCGCGAGCTTGGCTCGCTGCCCCATGTCCATATACGTTCCTCCAAAAAAAAACAAAAAAGAAACATGCAAGAAACATGAAGAAAAGTTTAGTAACGGCATCTCCGGCCCGATTATCCTCTTCACCGTCACACGACCGTGACGCGTACGGTCAAACTTCCTTTCTTCGACCACGACCAAAATGACGTACAACCTCCGTTCTCGCAACAAACCCACGAGGGCGATTTTAGGCTGAAGTTAATGGTCGCGCATCATCACAGGACCCGAACCGTTGATTCTGACGTACACATAAATGTGATAGGAATGGGCATCTGACTTCAATCGGAAGGCAATCATCAACGTTATCTCCGCCGTGCGGCCTGTTCGTGTTATAACTTTACTAGTTTTCCAAGGATTCTTTGCTACGCCAGCCGTTGACTGCTTTTCCAGTTTCGTTACGGACTGCAGTCTGGACTCTGCGGTACACTGTACGATGACGAAACATCTATCTGCTCGATAATTCTCAATTGTTGAGGCTACTATTTCGCCTGTCCAATCTTCTATGACGCAAAGCGAAGTTCAAGCTGGTCGAAGCTCGGATTGTCTCCGCCGAAACATTAAACCCGGTGGGATTGATCGTCAACATGTGTAATAGTCATGTCCATCAAGTGTGCTTGCCACGAGTCCCGGTGGGATATCTTTCTCCCTTTAGAGTACCTTTGTGGACTGCGTCATTAAGTTGCGCGCGACCACTTTTTGCAGTATACCAAAATGTATGACTGGTTATCAATATAATATCTTTGTCAAATGACAGTGCACGAAACACTCTACCCTCATGCGTCCGCCGACAGAGAATACCATGATCCGTGCACGTGTATACCATCAGCTCTAGGCGTAGCTTTTCATACATTTGCGCAGCCCTTTCATCCTTCATGAAACACAGGAAGATCGGTGCCAGTGAAGGTGTATGCTCTCCGCAGAATCTCAATGACCCCTCTCATTCCTAAGGACTTGATATTGTTGAGATGCATGGTCGCCTTGAAGGTAATCACAAGGTAATGAGTCCTAATAAAGGACACTTCATTCTGCACACCTTCTCTGCACTTCACCCATGAAAGTTGGTGTACTTGTATACACGCAAGGTCGTGGTCCCTTCAACTTTACCAAACTAAGAAATAGTTAGGTATTACTTTAATTTCATAGATAGCATATATCTTCGATCATCCATCACGTGGTCGCGACGCGTCAGTAAGTCTGCCCTTAGCCAACAACTGCAAAGAGAGCCTCAACTAGCTTCAACTATTCTCAGTATTCTGTGTAACGTGGTCAGGCTGCCCTGCTCTTCCACTCATACACGACTTGTGCGGCGTACCATGACATACAAAATTCAAACTGCGAAAACCTTTCTCTTAAGCGGAGCAAGATCCTCGCCAAGAAGTACCATCCACGGGAAGAGCACACATGACCGGGTCTCCCGCTCTATCAAATGAACTACTTCTTGAAATACCTTGCTATTGGCCCTCGATTCCGATCCCCGCCAAGGACCGACGCGTCTTAGCTACATTACAGCTATGACGCAAAAGATGAAGGCGATACATGACCTCCGTACGATCAATCTTCTGCCGTTCGCGCATCACAATAGTATAGACCACGATCCTAAGAACCTTGCATCATTCTAATTCATTGATAGAGTGATCTGAAGTACCTCAGTCGCTGGAAAACTCTATGGACTGTATACTTGCAGATACCTAAATTTGCCATTCAGAGTCTCCCGGAGGCCTTTTATGATACGATAAATTAGGTTCCAGAGGTCCTTTGGGCCATTCCAGCCCGAGGAGGACGATATGAAGACCCTCGTCGTCAATTTTCAGGACATGAGGAGGATACACAGGGCGAAGGGCACTCATCTTTTCGTTTAGCTCATCCTTTTGTAATATGTATGGAACAAGGTGTCTTCCCCCTGCAGCATGCTCGTCGCGCCACATACTATCGCCACACCGAGGTATTGTGTGAATTCCGTACAGGAATCCGTCGCTTCGTTGTCGATTGCAATTATTACGAGGAATTTCGCTGAGCCCCCGGAGATGTTTTTGAGGTGCTCATGGCAGCCGTAGAAGTGTCGGTGGTACCCTCGGTCCAAGGTGCATGGCTCCATGGTAGTAGGGCGTTAAAGCGGTGAGGCCCATCGGGAGTCATATACATCATGAGCGCAGCATCTACCAAAGTATCAAATCTTCAAGTTGACACAGAATCCGTAGTTTAATGCAACTTTGTTTGGTTGCCAGAGAAACCGTTATGGAAACGACGGACCGCCTTCATCTAAAGGCCTCCGAAGTATGATGATCGCTAGACCGGCAACAAATGCGGCAGTTCCCCTCATTCGAACAACCTGGAATCCACATTCGCCCAGATATGGCAGAGGCCTAGAAGAGCACACCCATCTATCACTTTCGGCGTACATGTAATTGTTTCAAGGTTTCTCCCTCGGATGTGTCGTCGTTGGATACGAAATACAACACCATTCCATTCTGGATAGAGTCGGCTATGCTTGTACTCCTTCCCCTTCCACGGAAGTATTCTCTGTAGAAGTCGACGTCCATCCGCACCATACGCCACACTCCGATCTGGAACAAAAAGGATTAGCTCGCCAATCGGTCTCTGAGTGTATTATTTCCAAATTAAAAGCAGCTCGTCAATTGTATCAGGAGTTCTCTGCGGCCAACGAGATGAGACGTAACGGTGGGGAGAAGGGCGAGGAAAAAAAACGCAATATCTAGAGCGGAGTAAATATAGAAGAAACAAAAATAGACGTCGGACAGGGAAGGCTCAATTCTAGAATTGCTACATAGATCAATATACGGACATCCCCAACAGTGCATCCGATCAACCGTAGCACGAGTACATAGAAGGATGTCGAAGAGCGACAGCGTATCCTTTTGTTGTCGAACTAATTGAGCCTGGCAGTGGACCAGATATTTGTCGGAGGGGAACAAGGTCCTAAGGCATTCAAAGCGGCAGGTCGCTCTGCAGGAGGAGCTTTTTGATGCGTACGAGATTCGTGTTTCAAATAGCCGAGGCCCGTGGTTGGTACATACGCCGTCAGATGTTGATGAGGCCTTATTCGCCTGTTTGTGAAGGACAGCCCATTGAAACCCGGAAAGACGTCGGCGATGAAGAGAACCGCCACACTAAACAAGGTAAATAACGGTGTTAGGTTGTAACTGTCGCAAATTTTTAGCCTTGTTACTACCTAGTACGGCCGTAGTGGACTCCACCGCTTTGATTTCATGCCTTGAAATCGCCGTCGTGAAGAAAATCTCGTAAGAGGGTCCGAGGCCGTACGCAAGGCGCCCTGGAGACGACATGTGGAGTAAAATCAGTGTGATTCTTTACGACTGGCAACGGACTGGTGACCGGTCACGATGGTTTACCTTTTCCTTGTGAGAAAATATCCGATGAATATCATTCTAAGTGCGAAGGGCCTCCACTTATATGTTTTGATGTCAGAAGGAGAAATCGATGCGTCTTACCGCCTGTGTGATTGATCGTAGTTTTGCGTTCGAAACTGGGGTAGGAGGGGCGTAAGGACGAGTACGATGTTCACAGGTGGGTACATAACAGACACACGACAACCGCACAGATCTGACACAGCGAAGGTAAATAACATGTGAGAATACCGCCGCAGCATGGCAAAATGTGCCTTGTCGATCACCTTGATAAGATATGAATTTCGACAGAAAGCTAGCCCTACTACAGCAAGAGATGAAGTGCGCAGGGGAAGGAGCAAGGGCAACGATGCTACTTGAAGAAAGGACGGATCGTACAATGGTGGCACAATGGAGATACGAAATACTAGACAATACCAGCGCCAAATGGGGAAACGTCATTGTCAATTGATCTCTATTTGTACACCGAAAGTATAAAAAGCCTAAAGGTCCAGCAGTGAACATCCGTCGTCCTCGACTTTTTTTTTTAGCCCCTTCCCTCTCCCGGTCCCCCTCCTCCCCCGCCGCGATCCTTGTCTCCCTCCACACCGACAGTCTTTTTGCTCCGGAGCATCTGACTGATATTTGTATATTCCCTCTTTACCGATCCACATAACAACGATGAAGGCATCCTTTTTCCTCCCATTACTCACCGCCACCTACGTCGCCTGCCCACGGATTTGTACAGAAGGTGACCATTGACGGTACCGAATACACTGGTCCCGCTGTCGCTTCTGACAGTACCGATGGAATAATTCGCGAAGTCTCTACCCAGGATCCCATTAAGGGTGCAACGAATTCCGATTTGACTTGCGGGCCAGGTGCCCTGGCAGCTAGCCAAGTTGCTAGTGTTAACCCCGGCAGCACTGTTTCATTCTTGTGGACAGGTGCTAGCGGCTCAGCAGTGAGTATAGATTTTACTCGCTTGCAATATTAGCTCATTTGTTATGGTAGTGGCCCCACAATGTCGGACCAATGATGACCTACCTTACGAACTGCGGCGATTCATCGTGCGCTGACTTTGATCCCACGGATGCAGAATGGTTTAAGATCGAGGAAGCTGGGAAGACCGATGGCACCTGGGCACAAGCCGCTCTCAGTGCGTGTCTTATTTTTAGCCTAAAAAATACCTCTGCTCACCTGTACTCCAGTGACTGGCGCGACTGCCGATGTGACCATCCCAAGCAACCTCGCTGCCGGCAACTACCTCATCCGCCACGAGATAATCGCGCTTCATAATGCCCAATCAGAAGGAGGCGCAGAGTTCTACGCTTCGTGCACCCAGCTCAAAGTGGGGGGCTCTGGCACCGGTACTCCTTCCAGCAGCGATCTCGTCAAGTTACCTGGAGCCTACAGCGACACTGATCCCTGGTATTTTGATCGATGTATGTCCGATGCTTTTCCATACTACAAGCTTGGCTAACGGTTTTCAGGTCTACACCGACAGCACGAATGATTCGTACACTTTCCCTGGCCCTGCCGTCGTCGACCTCGGCGGTGGAAGCTCTAGTGCATCGACATCTGCCTCCGCCTCCGCCTCCGCCTCTGCTTCTGCCACCTCCACCAGACATCATTCATCAGCTAGTGCCGTACCCACATCTAACGGTGCTTCTTCTGGTTCAACAGGAGGATGCAAGCTCAAGAAGAAGAAGCGCGCCCTTACCACCACCACCAACAACACTGCCACACTCACTAAGAGGGAACCACGACCCGTCGCCAAAAAACCCCGCCATGTATCTAGAATCATGCGCGGTTTGGATTTTCTTCTCGCATGCATTAACGCGCTAGAACGCGTCTTTTGCTGGCACGCTAGCTCGTGCTTTGTGTTTTGACATGCTAGTCCATGTTTTATTCCCACTGCGTGTTTGATACCTTTTTACGTCAGTTCATGACCATGACCTCTCACTCTCATTAGTTCACGCTCTTGTATTGCTATCGCTCATTATCTACTCCTGTTTAACACGGCCTAGTCCGTGAATTGTAATATTAGGTTGCATGGTTGTAGATTAGACATCACATACACACGTAGTACGCATTGAATGCATTGATCATCGACTGGTCATCAACCAACCTTTGGAATATAAGCTTTGAGATTCAAGATGAATTGACTACTTTGGGTCACAACGCTCCGAAGTTACACGACACACCGTAGTATATAAGCCGTTCGCCTAGATTGACTTCCAAGTCACGTTAATGGCATGTACACACGAATGAACGTGGATGGCAGGTAGTTCAGTAAGATTGGACAATGTGTGAGACCACGATGTTCGCTGTCGTCACTAAAACCTTCGATTCAATACACATTGAAACCTCGCATTATCGAGCAAGGACGGTGACGGCAGTAAATTCCATGAGGCGCATGCCAAATTGCCCGGCGACTCCCCAGATACTGCAATCCTCGTGCGATTGCCCGTTCGCAATAGTGGTATCCGCTCGAGCCAGATGGGGTCGATGACCACTCGCAAATGCTTAGCTCCGGCGCTAGGCCTAGTCAAGAAAGCTCGGTTTACCGACTCACGATCGTAACGGGTTTAGAAATAGTGTCATAGTCATCGTGTAACCAAAACCCCGTTCACAAGTGGTGCCGGTGGCATGGCTATTGCGAGCATACGCCACCACACTTCGATCTTCGTCATACGGCAGCAGAAAGAAGGCTAAAGAAAGCTGTATACGCCTGTACACGCTCAAACAGATCAGGATGTGCCGTGTCGGATACGTAAATCCCCAGTGATGTTCATGCTTCTTATGAAGTCCCGGATGGTGCATATGAACGCTGCGCTGATGTATGATGAGAACTGATGTCATACACCCTCGTGACCGACGAGGACGTGCTGTAGCATGGATAAACAGTAACAGAATTTTCCCGGCACTAATATCTTCCTTGGGTTAAATATCATGACAGTCCTTAAGAGCCTCCACAGAAGATACAAACGGAATGCATGGAGTGCTCAAGAGGACATGCCAGGGGAGCGTTATAGATGAAGTCTGTGCACTGTGCATCATGATCAGTCTGTGGCTGCTCTTCGGCAGATCAGACAGGCGACATGGTTTCGACGACCGAAGGTCTGACACCAAAGATAGCACGGCTGGTTCAGAACTCAAAGTGTGAAAAGACAGCTGATGGAAATGCGACGAGATTTTCGGGGTGAAGCGTGCGTCAAGATTCGAATACTCATTCATGGCCCAAAGGCAAAACAACAGATGAACACGTTTGTACATTTGCAGGAGCCGGAAGTCTATGACCCCGAAGAATTTGGGCAAATGGATGATTGTGATGGTGCTGAGCTGTCACTGAGTTCAGCGCAACTTCGTCCGGTGCGCAGCTCAGAATTTGAACAGTGTACTTGTCTTTTGCAAGAAGCGTGGAGCTCATAAAATGAAGATGTTAGAGGCGCAACCGAGATTCGAATGAGGCACCATTGAAAGGCGGGCACGCAAATTGGTTAGGTGAAGGTCCAGGAGCGGCCGCAACTGAGGAGTCGAAGCTCGATGGACACGCTCACATGTAGACTGCCCAACACTTTCGGCTTTGGCAGGAGAATTGATGGGAAAAGGAAGGAAAGAATCGTCGAGGAGATGGAAGCTAACGCGCCCTCTTTATACTCGGGAGACGAGCGACCTTGACACGTCATAATTCGAGATACATACGTCATTCAGGTCGTTGCCGACCCAAGTTGTGCCAACTCGTTTGGCCATGATAGGGGCTCGCGACTGCAGACTCGAGTAGTAGTACTCATGTCCCACGGATGATATTGCTGTAAATTTCCATTGATCGATAGTAAAAAACAAAATAGACGGAGTGTTTTACATCCTTGCTTTTAGAACCTTCAGAGTGGCAGAAGGGTCCAGTACTGAAGCAGGATATGGCAGCTGTGTAGTCCGAAGGTGCTCACTACCACCAGTCGACAGCTAGTATTTGGCCCGTTATATACGCCGCTGCCTCGCTAAACAGGAATACAGTCGCGTTACTAACATCTTTAACATCACCTGGGCGTCCTAGTGGATACGGGAACTCTTTGCCGTCTGTAGGAGCCAAACGGGACATGCCCTCTGTGTTGGCTATGGGACCAGGTGCTATGACGTTCGAACGCACACCATGCTGGACCTTCTTCGATAGCAAGAACATTAGAAAGAGCAGTCTACAGCCAGCTTTTGCTGCTGATACGTGGGCCTGGTAGGGAGTACCTGCACGAAACCTTAGCATACAGAGCAACGAGTACGTCAAGGACAAGGACACCTACCCTTATAATGAAGCGTTGCACTGGTCATGATGAAGGAGCCTTTGGAAGCACGGACATGAGCAATGGTCGCTTTGATAGGTGTTGTACGTTCCAATCTAAGTTAAACGCTATGCATGAGGGACGAATTGCACTGATACAAGGAAGGCGGACATACTGTGTCTATTTCCATCACGGTTCGGAACGCATTTTCCGACATACCTGATATGGGCGCCAAAAAGTTGCCAGCAGCACCTGACCAATGTGAGGATGAGGTCACTTCGGACTGATGTTATACAAGCTCTGAACACACCACAGATGACGAAGTCTATCCGACCAAACTTCTCTATCGTCTTCGTGACAGCAGTCTTGAATAGCAGCTTGGTTGTCTGACGTCTGCTTGCGCGGGAATACAGACTTGGCCTGTGGCCTGTGAAAGTTCTTTCGCAGCCTGTGTGAGCCGGTCGAGCCTAAACATGTCAACTATATATCAGTAACGGATCAAGCTTGGAAGACCCACTTGCGTCCAACGATAGCAGCACTGGCCCCGTGACGCATCTGTAATTCTGTCAGGCTATGAATCGAAACACAATGGACGTGTTACACACCACAGCTTCAGTCATCGCGCGACAGATTCCGGACCCGCCGCCTGTACAGAAGAGGACTTTGCCCTTGAAGATATCATCTCGAAAGACAAGGGTGGACTCCACAACGGGCGCGACGTATGCAGACGGAGCCATGGTGGTCGCTGGACAGAAATCACGATTACCGTATCAGGCCGAAGTGAAAATATGCTGTTTTTCGGCTAACGAAGAACCCGGACCGGTGACTGAAATATATTTCTGAAAGACTTTTGATAATCGTCTATACGACATGCTAATATGTCAGCGGAAGAGGGAAGACCAAACTAGTATATATGCTTGCCGTCTATCCGTCTTCAAATGGGACGCATCATCGCCGCCCTCAAAGAAGAACCCTTGTGTTAGATGAAGCCATCTTTTTGAAAACTGTATCCACGGCAGGACGAAATACGGGGCTGTCGTTGTAGGTCCAAGAGCCCAGAGGTATGGGAGTCGAGAAGTGTCTTGCCTGGGGGAACGTCTCATTTAAAGCTTCAGAGGTAGTGATAGGACCGTCATGGTTGGCTACGAAGGGGAATGCGTGCAGCAGAGGTAAGCACAGCAGCTTCTGTTATATATCTCGAGCGTTCAAATCGTGAAGTATGATGGTTTCAAAGCAAGTGAGTCGGGGAGGAAAAACCCGGAATTGCGAAAAACGAATCACGTGATCGAATACTGACTGGATCCGGCCCTACCCAGCCAGATCCAACCAGATAAGCCTCGTCTCATCAACGGGCTACCTACAACGTCACCGGCGTGCCAACCTGCTAGTCGGGAGCCCCCGCTGCACGGGGTGTACTATGCCATACCAAACAGTCCACAAAAATAAAAATAAAAAAAGCTAGGCAAGCAAGCAAGAGGCCTTAGCCATCCAATACACATACAAATACCATATCCCAATCCCCAATGAATTGAACGCGTCTTCTGAGTGATTTGACGTGTCACTAGGCTCTCTCCTCGCTCGATAGCATTCAGCCACAGAACTCTTGTCTCGTCCTCGTTCGACCCACCCACCTTACTCCCTTCAGTGTTTGGTGTGGCTGGATTCGGTACTTCCGCCCTCTGGTTCACCGAGCGCTCTAGACTTGAGGCTTCGCAGCGCTATCCCGACTTTGGGACCTCAACAAGTCGGCCCAATTCTCACGCCGCCTTCCCTCTGGCCGTTCAATTCCCATCCGCGAAGTCCCAAGTCTCAGACAACCCACCGTATACGCAGGTATTCCTACTACGTATCCCAGTGTACAACTCTTGCATTCACTAGCACTACACATTCAGACTACCAAGATACTATATCATACCACATTCCCTCAGGCTACACTTAGCTTATCCCGGATCCTCGCAAGACGTAAGAAGAACTTTCAGTCTAACCAAAAGAATGTCGAAGAATCAACATAATGGTGTCCTTATCCTTTTCACCGATTTTGCACAAATTTTCATTAGATTTGCCGGTCCGGGGTGTCGATATCAACCTAGTGTCCTTTTTCCTTATTAGCCACAACTAACATAGATGCAAAAGATGTCGCTTTCTTGGCCCGTGCTTGCTCTGATGCATCGTTGCTTCATTTTCCGGTTACTGAATTTGGTTGCAACACTATTCCGGTGTCTCTGTCTCCACGTCCATGGGCAGACGTCAGTAGCCCGCTTTTTTGTTGCAGAAAATCTCGAAATCAAAACCGATTACATGCCAATATTGTTTTATGCGCCATTGAGTTCGTCGCGTTCCTTTTCATTTCTTTTCCAATGTCAAATTTGCGTTCCTTCAGTGGTGAATGTCATTCCGATGCGTGCGCACACCACGTCACCTGGCTAGTGAACAAGCATGCTCTCAAGAATTCGGAACTTCCAGACAGGGACCACAGGGCGTCGATATTCAATACTGCGACACCGTTAATAAGCTATCCTGTTCAAAAAGTGGTTTCCCTTCACCGTCTGCAGCTACGCTTTCCTTTAAGTTCAACTGATCGTGACCGTTCAGTCATGCCCCTCAAGAAGCTCCAATTAGAACCACTCCTCATCCGATATATCCGCAGACGTTCCGGCTAGTCTTCGTGTTAAAGACCCGCATCTTTTCCATTCATGGCTGGAGGAAAGGGATTTCTCTTTGACGTTAGGACACGCAAAATTGCGGACTGTCGAGGCTTGCTAATCTACTAGTAGCCGAGTGCAAAGTCAATATTATTGATGGAGTCTCCGCGGAGGTAGACACATAGCTCCGGACATGCTGGGTTGATGGACGTGATCAATGTTTCAACTCGCATTAGGGGAACTATTATCCCGCAAATGTGCGCCCTCCTAGTGCGACCGACCAAGGTAAAGGATCCCCTTGATGCCCATCCATCTGTTTCATTCACTAACGTTTAATTATCTTTCTCCAGCTTATTAGGCGACTGCTCTACCGAAATTCGCAAGCTTGGACTCCCTGACGTTGCTACTTGCGGGTGCATTGATGGCGTAACATCGTCTTCAAGTACATGCGATCCCATCGGCTGATTTATTGGACACTTGGTTTGCGTAACTTGAAGGAGTAAGTTTACTCAGCGGTCACGTCCATCGACATGTTCCTCACCGTCTCATCCAAGGGGGCTGCGGGCTTTACCGAATTTCGGCCCGCCCTTGCTCGCGCCGTCTAATTAAAATTGAACTTGGCAATCCCGCTCCGTTGTGGATGTCGGACCGATGAGATGATTCAACTTCTGTGACAAGATCATCAATCATAGGCGTATCTTTGAAGATGAATCTGCTGCACTCGTGGCTTGCTTCTCGCTAATTTCTTCTTGAGACTATCCGCAGAAGATTTTCTGGAAATCGGACCGTATGAGCAACCCAATACGGCTTTCTGTATTGTCTCGCTGAGCAGAGAATGGCACGTTCAATGTTCCCCCATCCGCTGCGTAATGGCCTAATTTTCTGACTGATTGCATAGTTTATGTATACTTACCCCGGCAGGGTGACTCCGTCCCCCGTGGCAATTAGCGCAACCCAGTTAGATCTGGCTCCATCCATCTCGTCGTGTTGAATGAAAAATGGATCAACACTTCTACTTCCAGTCAGAACAATATCCAAAATCACCAAGTCTTGTCAGAATCAAACGACGTCCCTTGATTCTTTCTCATCCCTAAGCAGTGAGGAAAATGGAAGTCGTCTGTTGTGCTGAGACGGAGATACAAAGGAAATACGGTTGCAAAGCGGCTATGTTGTGACTGCGCCCAAAGGACGCAAGTCTCAATGAGGGAGATATCTGTACCTTATGGTCGTGTTTCCCCGCACGACCGGAGTTAAGTGGAAAAGGATGATGAGCGATGAACGACGGCGGTGTAGAAAAAGGCAAGTAGATTTCGAGCGGCAGATCCTTCTCCCGTTTCCGGTATATGGATCCTTGTAGGTCCGTTTTTCTAGCTTTGTAGTGGCGGACTGAAGCGTGTTTTTCTAGAACCAATCGGCTTCTCCAGGCTTGCTGTCCACGAAATGTTCGTCCCGCTCTTCCGGAATCATAGTAGCACTCCACGTCTGCTTGTCTCTGACACAAGGGCACGTTGAACCAAAAATTAGTAAGTTGTTGAATTTATGAATGATGTTGACTAACCTCACCTGAATAGTGCTTTAGTCACGTATTTGTCGATGCAGCCAAGTCCCAATACCGAGAATTTACGAGCCGATGCTAAGATTCGGGTACTCAGCATCCAACGAGGCGGTTGCCACATCCGAGTCTGCGCTATTATCCTTCAAGTTGCGGATCATCGAAGTGCTGGATGTACGGTCCGTAGAGCAGCGCAATGGGGTGCTGTCAACCTATTGCGCCTCAGTGTCTTACAGGCACATTCTCCCGCCTTGTGATATATCCCGCTTCTCGGACGTATATCATGCCGCCGTACTGCATGCTTAGGTCCCTCGTCAACGTCGGTCCGTGCTGGAACCTGGATATCGTGCGCCACTGATCGTGAGTTTTTTTCTACCAACTCTGGTTGCGCGTTTGGACGGATATTCCAAGATTCGGAACTCCTTAGGAATAGGATAGGCGGATGGTACCGCGGATATCCTAAGCGCCCGACGCTTAGGTTTAACAAAAGCGAGAAGAACACAGTGGCACACCGTCAGCCCAGGTCATCTTTGATCGGACCGTGTACCGCGGTCGAGGTGCTGTTGAAAGGACGGACAGAATCAGCCTCGTGAAGACGGGGATCAACTGAAGCCTGACAAACATGAGAGACTGAAATCACTGGCTCAGGTAATCTCCATATTCCATCGACTCTTGGCGAGCTGAAAAGACTGCACGGATTGCTAGTAGAGTTATTAAATGCTCGATGCCATCGAATCCCAGGAAAATTTAAATCAAATGGAGAATTGATGGCTTATTGAATCTCTACCTGAATCTTGGTCGCTTTGATCGGATCCTGTTTAATCCGATATACTTGCCAAAACCGCCAGCGTCTGTTGTCGATAGCCCTTCGACCAGCAAATTCCAAGGAAGCAAAGACGACCATTGTTCTTCGTCGAAAAGGTCAAGCATGATTTTCGATTACTAGTTCCATCATGGGACCTTGTGGGTCCGCTCCCTGTTCTTCCACTCCTACAATCACGGAAAGCTGTGCGGGATAATTATAGTACTTCTCTCAGCAGTCTACATACCATCATTACTCCCCAATGATGGTGCCCTATCTTCGTGATACCTTCTCGAGGCGTTTCCTGCGACGTCATGATAAATCGATTAACCCTTCTTGCCCACACCGTCTTCCGTGACATCCTTTCATAGGAAGTGCGGAACGCCCAAACATGAGGAGGGTAGGACGTAAATCGAATAGTCAATGCGAGTGACTAAGGTTTGGCCGAAGAAAAAAAAACAGCCAAGGTGATACGCCACCCCTCCCTCCGACTCCAGCCGATGTCGATGTCCCTTACTGCCTCGCGGCTCGAGAACGGGCGAACGAGCCCCAGAACAGGCTGAAGGGCGGGGCGAGCAGAAGAGGCGCAGCAAAAGATCAGAGCGGGGGTGCACTGTGGCGGAAGCATTTCAGGCGCCACCTCAGGGCGCCGACCAAATCTAGCTCTTCTTGGACTCTTCCCATCACCACCTTATCACCACTATTCAAATTGTCTTGCCAGATGCGTATGACAAGGGTCAGTCCTGAAAGCTGCCTACTCGGTGAATGCACAGTCTGTTGGAACGATGAAACATGCCGACTTACCCTGACACTACTGGCAGATGCCGTGAGCGTCAGTCTGAACATCGAAACAAGTGAGCCAGATATTTTGTCTGGTAGCACAAAGGCGAACACTCTTGTAGATCCATGGATGCAAGACGTCAGCTCACATTTTCAAAGACGCGATCAACAAGGACTTGGACAGGAATAGGATTACCGAGCCTGCCGTCCGGGACGATGAAGAAGCGGTCAGAGGCGGGAGGCATTTCCAATCTCGTGTGACGACACGATTGTGAAAACACTATTTCCTATTGTCAAGATCGAATGTACGCCACAGATTTCGAAGCCCTTAATCAATGGCCGTCGAGAAAGCATGGTGAAAAGGTACCGGATTCATTCTCTTTATAAAGGGCACGTTTTAGTTGAAAATTTTCTTGTCTCTCTCGAGTCCCTTCCTCTCTTTCATCTTTCATTTCCTTCCACTTGCACTCACCATGAATTCCTTCCTCTTTCTCGATTCCATTCTTTTCATCGCCAGCATCTATTTCCTTCAACGTATAATATCCAAACGACGCTCACTACCTCCCGGTCCTCGCGGCCTACCTTTGATTGGCAATGTCTTCGACATGCCTTCCGACCGCCCTTGGTTGACATTCGCAAAGTGGGCAGACATCTACGGTATGTGCACTATCATTCTTTTTTTTCTCCCATACTAACGCGCTCATCTTCGCTAGGCGATGTTTGTTCACTATCAATGTTTGGTCAATCTTTCATCGTCCTCAACTCCCACCGCGCCGCCTACGCACTCCTCGATAAACGCAGCGTCATCTACTCCGAACGTCCCAAGATGGTGATGGCTGGAGAACTCATGGGCTGGAACGAAATAATCGGTCTAGCTTCCTACGGGGAAACCTTCCGTTCGCACCGTAAACTCCTTCACTCCGTTCTCGGTAGCAAGTCGGCAATTCGGACTTTCTATCCCATGGAAGAGCAAGAGGCCGTCAATCTCATGAAGCGGCTACTCGACTCCCCAGAAAAATTGCACTCGCATATTTCACAGTAAGCTACTGTCCCGTTCTCGTCAAAGCGGAAGCTGATCCGTTCACAGGGACGTCGCAGCCCTGGTGCTTCGCATCACCTATGGTTACGAGGTGAAAAGTGATAACGATGAAATGGTGGACGCTCGTAAACTGCGCGATGGAAGAGCTTTCAGTTGCTTCCACGCCAGGCCAATTCCTGGTTGACATTATTCCAATGTGTATGTCGCCCTAGCTGTGGCCCTGACTATTTTTTTAACTGTATCGTTTTACAGTGCGTCATATTCCTGAGTGGCTTCCTGGAGCTGGCTTTCAGTCGAAAGCCAAACAATGGGCGCAGGATTTGCGTAACATGATCAACGTGCCCTTCGACATGGTCAAGAAGAACATCGTACGTATCTGTTTCTATTATCCATGACAGTATCTGACTCGGCTAAATGATCTAGGCCAACGGTGAAGCTCAGGAATCTTTTGTTTCAAACCTGCTTCTTCAGGATGACACTGGACGTGTGCAGGAGCATGACTTGAAGTGGGCAGCTGGAGCAATCTATGCAGGTTCGTTACTTTCAATACTCGGTTTAATTCCCTCTTTAACGCCATCCCACCACAGCGGGCGCCGATACAGTACGTTTCCCGTAGAACGCTGCTGTCTTACCGATGACTGACCCTATCCCTGATAGACTGTCGCAGTTCTTGACACATTCTTCCTCCTCATGATGCTCTACCCTGAGGTCCAGAAGAAGGCTCAAGCCGAGTTGGACTCTGTGCTTGGAGGCGATCGGCTACCGTCGTTCGACGACCAGGAAGACCTACCGTATATCAATGCTCTCTGCAAGGAGCTTGTACGGTTCCACCCAGTTGCGCCGATAGGTATGTGACTTCCTTGTCTGCTAGTCGATGTCTTGCTTAACTTCCGTTAGGTATTCCTCATGGTACCCTTGAAGACGATGTTTTCGAGGGCAATTTCATTCCAAAAGGATCCGTCGTGTTTGCTAATATATGGTGATTGCCGCAGGATCGTATCTGCGTCTTCATCCACTGACATCGTGACTTTAGGGCAATGACACACGATCCAGAAGTGTACAAGGACCCAATGACTTTCAACCCTGAACGTTTTCTTGGACCCGATCCCGAGCAAGACCCCAGAGAAATTAGTTTCGGATTTGGTAGACGGTACGCTGCACATCTTATAGTATCGCCGTTTAGTCCGCTGACGGGCCGTCTCCTTTAGGATATGTCCAGGCAAGCTCGAGCGTACTCCACGATCCCTTCCAGATATTGACATAATTGCTCTCAGGTCGTCTATTGGCGCAAGCCACAATGTACATTGTCTGTTCGATGGCGCTTGCCTCGTTCGACATCTCAAAAGTGAAAGGCGACGAACCCGTGTTCAATCCCACACACGGAAGTGTCAGGTACGCAAAGTTCTGCCCGTCATAATACCTACGACTTATGCGCGAGACAGCCATCCCGCACCTTTCAAATGTAACATCACACCTCGGTCAATCCGGGCAGTAGAGCTCATCGCACGGCACGACTTCTAATCCTCCATTCTTCCTTCCTCATCTGTCCTTCATTTGCTTAATGGCCCGGCTTCTCCACTGTACAATACTCAGACCAAGAGTTGTACCAGTATTATCATTTCTCATTTATCGCAGTGCGCGTGTGTTATAGCATCGTGTATATTACCATAGACTACGCATTCATACATACATTAGTCAATTATTGTACAAGTTACAAAGGCCGGAAGGCGGCGCATAGTTACCAGTGTTCTACTCTGTTTAATAACTTCGAATGAACTCCAATATTTGTTTCCGAGTTCCTTTTTTCGCGCACCACTACAGAGGGAAAACAGGCCAGGGTCAATGTTATCTGTGCTGGGAGTTGTGGAGAGAGGCGTTGCGGGATATAATTACACGGCAAGACGCGTCGTTCGGAGAGAGGTAGACCGTCGCAGAGGCATCGTCGCTTGGACGCGCGAGAGTGGCGTTAATAGGGTGACGACGAGTTGCTGATTTCCACGGCAAGGGAATTCGAACCGGAATTCAAATATTCAAACTTCGTCCTTTGATCCTTACCTTCATGCCTGCTACTGCACTTCCCCCTGTCAAAGCCCTCCCGCATGGACTCGGACTATATGCGAATACTATCAGTGCATATAACCTTTGTCTCGTGTTTGAGAAGTCAGCCCCATGGCTGATAGCGATGCTTTAATTCATGCAAGGCTACTGGGCTATTTGATTATCCATTCTTTCCCTCATACTGCATTTCATGAAGTCGTCAAGGTGGTATTGATAGAAGAATATGAATGAGTTCTCAGTCGGCGCAGCGTAGGCAAAACGACTGAGGTACAAAGTAACTACGGCGAGACTTTATACGGTGATCGAGTAACGACAGGAGGTGTAATATAAATGGTAAGCAGGAACGAAAGGAACGATAATCAAATGAAATAGAATTAACATACGACGGAACGGATATCCTTCAACAGGTGGTACATTCGTGTGCTGGTGATCATTCACAGCTTTCTTGACTCGGGCAGAGTTTCCTCGACTATTTCATCCGTCAAGTTATTGGTCATTGAGTTAAGGGATATTATCAAAAAAAGTATTTCAAATTTCGTTGTCTTCCGTTCACTACGATGTTCTCGCTCAATTCCCGCTGGTCATCGACCTCTGACGGCGTTCTGCATGCAGTCCGTTGATAGCCGCCTAATGAAGTGCTTCTTCGACTGCGATTTCTCCTGAGGTGACTGGCTTCAGCTCAAGGTCGATGTATGCAGGCATCCGAGTTACCTCGCGCAACGGCGCGCTTAAGACTTACTGTCTTTACTGTTTCCGTATCGCAGCGTTGCAAGAAGGCTGACCCGACTTTACCCTTACTCATATCACCAGTATAAGGTGAGTAATACTGGAATTCTGTTTCCTCTTTGTTCTCTCTCAAATCGTGCCCCTATAGAACTGACTACTCACCGCATCTGTGCCTGCATCGCATTCTAGAGAACGGATAAACGTCTCTGAGAGAGCTCTAGGCTGTCCAGCTCGTTTGATTTGTTTGATGTATGTTGAACCAATATTGCTTCTCAATTTCCGAATCAAATGTCTTCATCTATCTAAGCGCCCTCTTGCTCTACCTTGACCTGCAGGTTTACTATCTCTGGCTCCGACACAGAAGAGACAAAATGGCAAGTCTGTGGAAGTTGGAGAGGATATAAGCACCTTAATACGGAGAGTCGGGAGCCGAGTGTCAGGGAACACGAAGCGGCGCACTTAGCGGCTGGCGTATGTACCAAGTTCTTCATGTGGATCTCATTGGCAGAGCAAGCTCTCAAGACCGCAGCAACTTGGCAGATGGTGATTCTAAGTCGTCAGCTTTTGTCGACTCTAAGCTGGATATAGGAAGTGAGGCCTCCGTCAATTTCCTCGATCCACTAACCATGTCGGCAGTGGCATGAAGCGTGCATGTTTGTGTTGGTACAAAGGTGGTATCTGACTTTCTGTTTTCTCTATAGACATACGGCAGGCTGCATGATCGTGCCGCACTGAGGTCACTCTGATGTCACCGACGATGGGACCGCAACACGGGCTCAGCCCTATTCTACAGATCTGCATGATGAGTATTGTCAGCGGTGACCGAACTGATATTTCATTTCATTTTGTAGGCGTTACACACTTTTTAGGGACTTCTCGTGCGACTGTTGAGCGCTGGGTTGCCTAACGCAAAACAGGCGCAGTCCGGAAGGTACGGAAAGCGGCGAGATTGGATATATGCCAACGATGAGGCAACGGGAGCCGTTGTGACTTCAGCTCACCTTCATGCGAGTCTAGCCACGAGAATGGCAGATTTTGATATCAGTCACAAGGCTCCATGCCACCAATTGGAGATGGGCTCTTGTGCTTCAGCCATAGCCGATTGGTGGAATAGACATCATGTTTCATTTTACTTGGGATCATCTTCTCAATAACCATCAGGTTCTCCCGCGACCCCGTGATATACTTGACGAATGGCCTAAGTTTTGACTTGCTACAACTGGTCGCTGCTTCTTGCACCCTGTAAGAGGCTACCCCAAATTGACATCATTTTCAAGTTCTTCACCTCTCTTCAGCCGCGAAACTGTCATGGCCCTGGCCTTCATCCTTCCTGACCATATTATCTTTTTGAAGACATGTATATCTCGGGTTCCTATGACTTCCTATGGAATGATGGTCCTGTGACAATCAGTCCCATTTCATGTCTTCACTATGCTCTCAGTGTATGTACTCTCTCACGACAGCGCGAAATCTGAGACTGACACCGTTTACGTTTTGAAGGGCTATACCACAAACATACGCATGGGTATCCGACCTGGCAATGATAGTCAGCTGGATTGGGCCCACAAGTATATCAGTGACTGTCCGAGATCAACGATGAGCCCGAGTGGGCGGCAGTTCTGACCTTCTCTTCTCTCTGTTCTCCTTTTTCTCTCTCTTCCGCCGCAACAAGTTGTGAGTTTCCATGCGCAAACTAGTGATACTGCAATGTTTGAGCTGCAGTTCTAGAATTTGCGCACGTAACATGCAGAGGTATGTTAAACTTTTGCGCAGTGCGCCCTATTATTGATGAAATTTATAGGATATTGCCATTCTGAGGACTATCGGCACACCAAGCGCCTTAACTTATGACTCGTCTTGTTCGTTAGAGGTTCTGGACGATGTTCTATGATTGCGTTCTTGAACATAAGGTCGATATGCTTCGACAATGAGCTTGCGAACGTCGGCACTTGGAATGACGACAGAAATCCCTTAATTTCGCTAAAAGATTCTTGTGCGCTCATGTCAGTAGATCCTCGTGAGTGATCTTAGTTACCTAGTCCGTCAGGAAGTCCGCTTAACTCCGGTGAGGCTGTCCCTGTTATTGATGCATATTCCGTTACTGATGTTGATTCAATGGGGAGGCCCTGCATTCCCGAAACCCTCGCGATGCCATTCATAGCTGCCGGCCGCCCTATACGATGACTAGGGCCACTATGGAAATGGTCGAAGACACGTGCGGAGAGTTTATTATAAACAGCGTTGCATCCAGTCCATTCGTTCCTCACTCTCCCTTGATCTCCGCCGCGTCGCCTTAGCTTCTTGCTATAGCTCATTGTCAGCATGCCCCGCTGCACGCGTATTACCTTGTTCCTTGCTCCACGATCAAACCTGCAACCCGAAGTCACGCTCGAGCCTCTGAATGAGCCTGAGCTCGTCAATCTTGATGGTCCACAAGACTTGAGCCCTATTTGGTATACGCCACCAGGCCCGCCGTGCTCGATTGGTTTGTTCTGTTCGTTGAAATTATGTCCGCTGGTACCTGACCGCTGCTATTGCAGACGCCGAAGTAGATTCGCCTCAGTTGGCACAGACTGAGATAAGGCGGATACGATACAGAGTAAGAGGTAGACCGAGGGAAGAGTCCGAAATGGCCGCAGAGGAACTCTCAGACATGCTCGCATGTGCCAATATCACTGAACCAGAGTATAAGTTGGGAAGTTCATTGTCGGAAGGTCCCTCGACAGGTAACTCTGGGCCTGAATACCGTGAGTCTGCCATCAGCGCTCGATGATATGTTCATCAATACATATTCTCACAGCACCACATAACCTGGCTACTGTCTCAGCTCAGCCATCTCGACAGGATTCTTCTCGGAAGTCGAGCACAAGCGGCGGCAGGAGAGGTGATTGACTTGAATGCTTTTTGTGTACCTTTCTCTAAATGCATTGCAGCTCAAAGAAGCGGACGTTATAGTCCCTATCATTATCATCCTTCATTGCGTCAGCAGAACCGAGGTTGTTGATGAATGATCGTTCCCAGTTCTGTAGGACCGGGCTTATACCTTCGTATATACCCGGTGTATCTTCTATGTAAATGTCTTCTGTTCGGTTTCACAGGTTTTCACGATCACGAGATGATTTTATTATTCAATAATGAACCTCCTGGCTTGTCGGAGATACAAAAAGTGGAGGAGGGGGAGCCGTACTCGAGCTCAGTGCACGGGACCTAACCCGGACCGCCTAATTTTCTAGGACTTAAAGGAGAAAGTTTCGATAGATCCATCACTAAAACTTCCCCCCCATTTCTCGTTATATACTTGCGTACTATGGACTGCGTGCAGAGTGCCACCAGCAACATTATGGCTGGCGTACTCCGTTCTGACGTGCGACCTTTCTTTCCCCGCATTCAAACTTAAAAAGATATTCTCATTGCAGACCAAGCCAGCGGAAACTCTAAGCATGTCACTGGACCTCGATGCGAAGTGTCGCTAGGCTCGGATCCTGAGACTCTGACGTCCACCTAGATTGACTAGCTCAGGTTGAGGTAGTCAATCTAGATGTTCTCTGATGTCTCAATCAATGCGAAATTCATGCGAACTCAACACGATGGTGTCGCTTTTACGGTGTCAGACACATGGTCTAGCCACGAAAGAACCAGTCCAAATTTTGATTTCTTCGTCTGACTTGCACTCTCGTTTACTCATCTTCTTCCTAGATGATAACGGCTTCCGGAGAGTGACCAGAGCTGAATGCGCCTCCCCACAGCGAAAAGAAAGCCAGCATACATCTTTCTAGGTTTAAATACAACTCCGACAAAGAGGACAGGATGGGCGTATTCTGTGCATCATATGATTCAGATTCAGTAATCTGTCCGTGTTTAAAAACGTACCATGTGCATTGGCATTACTATATCTGCCTATACATAATAGCTGGTCAACGCAGATGTAAATCCCATTACAATTTCTTAAACCACACTTCAGCTCTCTCCTGCACCGTATCACCGTTCGGAGGATCGACGCCCGGGCCAGCACCCCAAATACCGCCCGTCACGCCAAACCCAGTTTCATCCTCCCCAATCACAAACTCAGCCGTGATGAGCTCGTCTCTCCCCTCCTGATGTACCCAGAACCCGTCATCCGTAGCCTGACAGGAATGTCAGAATGACTGTACTGAAAAGAATGAACACTACTCACAATACTGTTAAGAGCACTCGCGTTATATAAATCGCCATCGAAATGCTCTAACACGATATGTGATGCCCAGATTTTGTTCCACTTGGCTACTAACGTTGGGATAGAAGGGTTTATTGCACCTGGAAGCGTCGTGTGAACTTCGTCGGTGAGCTGAAAGCACTCTGGAAAACTCGACCACTTCGAACCGACGAGGCAGAGCAAGATTTCGCCATATGCGTCATTTTTGTACCGCCCTTCCCAATGTGCTTTGGGAGGCGCTGGGTTGTCCGGACGAGGGATTCTTTCAGAAAGGGCCTTTTCATAATTCGCTACTGCAGCTGCCTTCATTCTAAAAGTAATCAGGAAGGAGAAAGAACCACCGGGAAATGGGTACTGACAAGCTATTCCAGTCGATTCGCTCAAGACTGAGAACCTTGTCTATGATGCCGAATTTGACGAGGTCCATGATCTGATTTCCATATATATCGTCGTTTGAGAATACCGCAACGCCAAGATTATCAAAAGGCAGTCTGGCTATCTGTGTGCGGAAACCTGCACCAGAGGTCAAGGAGTGTATATAGAAAGAAGGAAGATCTAATATACCTGGTGTAGCACCCCCGTGCTAGCTGCTGCTAAGATCAAATCTCACGTATAAAGAATGCAGCAACATACTTCAATTAAAGCTGGAAATGCACCTCAGTGTGGCGCTCGATAGAAAGCAGATGTTGCTTACTGTGCCCTTGGTATGCCATAATAGCTTGACCTCCTCCGTAAACCACAGGAGATAGGGCTGGATGAATTCTGAGAGCTGTTAATATAATGAATGAGATAAACGACGTGACCTACGCTTCCCCGGAGACCACATTAACTCCAGTAGCTACCTTCTCGATGACTTCAGATGGTATAACGGTCTCATCAGTCAAAGGATTTCTGCCTTTCAGCAAGAGTGTCTGTAACCATGTCGCCTAACGAGTGGATTATCAGAATATGACAGCGACAATGGGAGTTTGACGTACAGCATCTTTAACACTCATAATCACACCGCCCGCACCAGATAATACTGTAGTTGAAATCTTTAGCCAAGCTCGTAAGAGGAGAATTCATGAACTCACGCGAACCGTCGTTTTCATCAACCGGAATCCAATAAGGCATCGAACGCAATACGCCTTGCCCAAATAGGTCCTCCGTTCGATTGACATGGTCCCGGGATATGCCTTCTGCCAGGTCTCCGCTCTCTGTCGCAACCTTTCCGAAAAACGTAGTCGAACCAAGACCTAAAGGATCAAATATATGTTCCTTGACATATCGTGTGTACGGGATCTGTAGCAGTACCGTCGGCAAGTATGACAACAACGTGTACATATTGTTGTTGTACTGCCATTTATCGCGAAACTCTGTCGATGGCCGAAGGGACTTGAATCTAGCGAGCTGCAGGCCGATCAGGGAAAAGAACGGGGACAAGCAGAACTCAGGAGTACCAATGAATATATGTCATCCGTCCAGGCATACATCAGATCATCCCGGGGAAGACCCGTACGATGACTCATCAAATCGACAATCGTACTCCTTGCCGACGCGACAGGATCCCTCAGCTCCCACTCGGGAATGAGATCAGCAATTTTGCTGTCCCAGGAAACCCCTGGAGCAAGGCTGTTATTAGAAATAAGGAGACCAGTCGCAAGGACATTAAATAGCTAGAAAAAATGAGCTTCGTTATTAAGACTCTGAATTCACTGACTAATTCATTCACCTTAGAATTAGAACCAATGCAGAAGAGAGTGTCCTCCGACACCTTGCTCCCACTCAGCGTTGCGTATCCGTACCCCTTCTTTTCAATCTGCCAGCCGCCGGCGTCATCCTGCTTTACAACAGCTACGCCTAATCCTCCAGGCGACTTCCAATCCGCCAATATAGCTTCAATGAAGTCGTCGATATCGGGGCTTAGTAGCCTATTCTCCGGTTGCACATGAAGGACAGCCTGTTCCGAAGGTATTCCATAAATTACAACAGGAGTTGATGCTAAGAAGAGTAGGTTCCACAAGAGCATTTCGTGTTGAAGAGAGATGGAATTTCGAAATGAGGCTGTTGCTGTGATGGCAGGGTCCAGCGTAAGGGCAGCTCCGTGGTCCGTGGGTTAACCGCGGTACCGCCATAATTCAAGTCATATGCCCGGGGGCCAATTAGACGAGATTGATAAGTAAGTTGAAACTCGAAACGAAGAGGACGTGGAGCCGGTACGTAGCCTTGTATTTTGAAAGTAAATAAATAGCTGTTCAATCATCAAATTTACTATTTATTGTAGGACAGGGTAAGTATGCTGTGCAAAGATAACATTACCACATAAAACTGTATCGTTGGGAATATACTTCGGCAGGCACAAAGAACGTGACGGGTATGGCCTGAACGAACGTATATTCGTGGACAAATACGTAGGGGGTAGGAAGCCAAGAAGATGGTTACGAAAATGAAAAAAAGGTAAAACTTCAAAAGGCGACATAGTCGTCGACTCAAGTGACGGTGAAACCATAGCCTCAACTTTTTTTGGGGGGAAGGCTAGGCCGGACACCTAATAGTGTAAATTGTGGTCGTGTGCCGAAGCTTCGGCATTATCCAGATAGTCGATGTCAGGAGAGAGGCCGCATGCCGGAGCAGCCCTCTGGCATGTGGGCGGCTCGTTACTGACAGCCTGAGGTAAAGAAGTGATAGCTGCACTGAACACTTTGTTGTGTGGGTTTGCCTTGATTTTGCCAAGTATTTTGAAATCAGAACAATTATCTCAATGATGCCCTAGATGGGGGACGAAGGGCATAATCTTTTAGCATACAACAAAGTTTACTATGCGTCGTCTGATAAGTCAACCAAAAGTTCTGTCCAAAAGTGGACTCAACCATCATTAGCATTTCCAGCATATTCGCTGCATTGACAATGGGACTACTAATTCTCCTTCAAGGTTACTACTCACGTTGCGAACAAAAAGAATGTATTTGAAGTAGGTTTGAACGGGACGACCTCCCGAGTTGATATTTTCGAGTTCGTCAGGAAGCGTGAAACAACTTCTGGCAGCTATAAGCTAACGCAATGATGGAAGCCTGTACAGTTTGAAAGAATTCAAGTTAATTGATAAGGAAAAGGAATAAGTGTTATGTATGCACAAGTACGAGCATGTGCAACGTTATACTCGAGAATTTAGAAATAAGATTGGCTGTCCTTGCAAAATTTCCTTCATGAACAATCCGGTGGACTGTCTTAAGAGTGCTGGACCCTGAGGAAATTTCGTACTTAGTCAAATAATACCGTTATAGCAGCCACAGAAAAACTCACTGGATAAACCACGTTCCATCAGCAGCAAGGCAGTCTCCACCATGCGCGTTCTGAGTAGCTTGGCAGTTCGGAGCAACAAAGTCAATGACAGAGGCCTATAATTAATGAGACACTGAGCGAATGAAGCACAGCGAAGAAAGAGCCATCCCATACCCAGTCAAGACGACAGTATTCCATAAGTCCATTAATTTGATTGACAAAGAACGATTCGCAACTGCTATAGGTCATAACCACAATATTGCCGGTAGTCTGAAAATAAGACGTTAGGAATCCGTACGACGATGGTCTAGAAGTGAATGCAAACGCACTCCGTTATTGATAGTGAACGTGCTCCCTATTTAATCGTGAACTCGGAGAGGTTGCCAAAACTGAGTAGACACCTACCAATGTTTTGACTGTCGTAGCGAATCGCGTCAGCAATTACATGGCACTCATTAGGATCCGGTCCGCCTCCAGCGGGAGTGAAGCAGTCCGTGTTGCCTGGACATTAATATCAATCAGAACCTCCCCACAAAGAAAATTTAAAAATAGCTTACACTGCGCTCCGCACACGTTCGTAACACTCGAAGCTTGGCGGAAAACCAGGTCGTCACGTCTCGCGAGAGCACCGTCGGGGCACGACACAGTTTCGAGCTTGACGTTCTTGTCTACGCCAATGTAGGTCTCACTGTGCGTGACCTGTCCTGGGCATACCTCTACAAGAAGAGTCAGACAGGAACACAATGGTTGTGACCATGCAGAACATACCCGACAAGACAGGGCTGATGAGCGCGAACGCAGAAAGGAGAAGAGGGAGAGAGAAGTGCATTGTCTTGGATGTAGTATCGAAAGAGAGGCAAATCCGTTCGATGGGGAGCCTTTAGCCCATGAACCATGGTTTATATACCTATTTCCAGCGTTCCAGGCGCTCCCACTGGAGGTTCCCACTACGGATAGACGAGACCGACGTGGTTGAGAGCAGAGCTTAATATTAACTCTGCGCCACTTCATCTATGCCGAACAACCACATGCATGATGAAGGCCCTTAAGCAACCCTCCTCGTGACTCGTTTTAAGATTGGGCGCATGGTGGGGTTGCCTGAAAAATAGTATATCCCGGACACCTGATATATTCTTCGCGTTCGAGGGTCATAAGAGCCCCACGGCAGCTCCAAGGAATATTCAAGATACAATTTCATTGTACAGCTTGCGTCCGGTGTAACCATTACTGCTAACGGGTCAACATTCCTTTCTTAACGGGAGCGTTTCATCTTCGTCGGGGAATAAGAGTGCTCACAAATCAGTGGAAACTAGCATTGTTACAATAGTACTATACAAATTCGTAAGGTATGAATTCGAAAAGAACGTCGATGAGCAAACCATCTTCTGTGAGTACGAAGGAAAACAACTGTCCAAGTGAATATAAGTATAGGGCATCAAGATCTCAATACGAGGCCTTGATTAAATCGGCCGCCTTCTCGGCAACTCCGTACAACCCTGCGGCAAGATGAGCACTAATCTGAAGCGGCACAATTGAAGCATCGACAACGCGAACGTTAGAGGTATCGTAAACCCTAAGCTGAGAGTCGACGACACCTGCACGACTATCAAATACTGCCAAGTCAAAAAAGAGAGTACAACACACCGCCAAGACTACGTTTCATCATAGACAATGTCCCAATCGGGTGTGACACCGCTGCAAAGCCATTGGTAATCCACGATCTCCAATCATCGTCGGTGCCGCGTTCGCCATCGTCGGGAACTGAGTCCCCCGGGATGACTTCGCCGGTCGAGAGGTCGCTATACAATTCGTCATCAATACAAAGTCCATTCCGGCCTCAAAACACCGCACCTGAGAGGAGGACTGGTAAGAATAGAACGAGACAGCCGGGCGCTGGCAATCTGGACGTCGAGGTCCCAGTCAACGGAGAAATAGTTGACATTAACTGCCGGTTGAGTGAACGGGTCCGTTGTCTATGAAACACATGACTAAAAGGGTGAGGATTCACTTGGAAAGTTTCACGTACTGAAATTTGGACGGTTCCTCTGCTAAATGGGAGCAACTGCCATTGATCAATTCCAAGAGTACTTTAGAAAAATGTTAGAGTATATGGCTTGAACCAAGCAGCCAAGCTTACGCCGGATATCCACTATCGAAGAAAAGCTCAACGATGGGTGCTGATATATGATATGTGACAATTAACATTTGAATCTTATATGATAATTGAACTCACCGTTCTGGTTGATGATCAAATCTGCTTGGATATTGTATATCTGCTCCAAGGCATCCGCACTCAACGCTGAGTTCGCCTGGCTGCTGGCCCAGGATGACAGGCTGGACTGGATTTTACTAACAGATGCCGCTGCACCGTCACCAAATACCTGGTAGATGTTTGGGTACGCAATGGCATCCGAAGGTCCGCGGCCTCCGTAGTCAAAGTTACCATCGGCACCAAGGGAGTTCATTGTCTAAGAATAATAAATGAGTCGAGCCCAGGTATTATAAGCATGATGATGGCAAGTACCTGCTCCTGGAGATTTTTGCCGACAGTCTTAAGATCGATGTGAGTCTGGATTCCAAGAGGTCCCAGGACATCGGAGTCACCAACTCCAGAAAGCTGAAGTAACGCCGGAGACTGAGATGGCGCATCAGTACGGTAGAGATCAGTGCATAAGCAACAGCGGAGCAAACTTGAATGGAACCACATGCAACGATAACTTCTCTGTTCGCAGTGGCAGTATATCGAGTAGACCCTCCACTTGTGGGAGCAAATTCGACACCAGATGCAGTCAAGGGAATGCTACCGGCGTTGGCCCAATTGATTTTAGTAACCTATCATGGCGTTTACAGGCCGGTATGTCCATGTGCATTGTTAAAACATACCTGATGCCCGGCAAGGGTGAGCCAATTGGTCCGAACGCTTTCGACAGGACTGAGGTACGCCTGAACAGATGAAGAACGGTGGTCATTGTCGTGCCAGTTGATGGTCTACATGTAATCGTTAGTAGAAATAACGAGATAGGTCAGACTTTTTACGAGAGGTGTGATCGAGACCGAGTTGGCCCCGCCGCCGTTGAGATCGGGGGAATGGTAGATGCCCGTGAGATTGACGATTGTGTTGACAAAATCACCCTGCTGAGGTCCACCATACATCGCATCTGGGTACGTTACTTGAACAGGACCGCCCCATCCGTGATAATCACCATTGAATTGTGCGCCCTTTGCGGATTGTTGGTCGTTAGGCGCGGAGAAAGTCTCCGACTAGACAGATAAAACTATCAAACCACGGCAATTGGAATGGTCCCGGGAAAACTTACCTTTTTCATATAATTGAACATACCTTCCCAATTCCAGCCCACATCGGATTCGTAGTCTTCCAGGAGTGAAGACCAAGCGTCAAATTGCGCATCCAAACCACGCGTGTAGTGCCCGCCGTTAATCGAGGAACTTCCACCCAAAGTTTTTCCCCTAGCCAAGAGGTGAATAATTTGACAACCTGAATGAAAAAAAGACTTACCCATGGATAGTCTTGCCCTCATCAGTTGACCAACCCCAATCTAGATCAGTACCGAAGGCCTGAGAATAAGCATAGATATCATAGACGCGAGAATCATCGCGATTGTCTGCTCCGGCCTCGATGAGAAGAACCGTTACACCAGAATCTTCTGCCAGCCGTGCAGCCACTGTTGTTCCAGTAAGACCAGCGCCAACGACAATATAGTCGAAGGATTTAGCATTAGCTTGAGAGGGGTCGGTAGTGACACCAGAGGCGCGTTTGGTTAGCGGAGATGCGAGAGCGCAAGACACTACGCTCAATAGTGTGAGCGAAACGAAACGCATAGCGAAAGAAAGCCAAATGCAACGAGCGCCCGTGAATGCCAAGGTTATATAGGACAAAGGTCATGCGACGCTTGGAAACACGTACAAGTAATTTATGATTACATTTCATCGGTCAAACAAGATTGACGATGTATCAAGGGTAAAGCGTGACGTTTCAGCATCGAATCAAGTCTCCACACGGTATGAAGATGCTGCCGTCATCGAACAAATCCATATTAGTTGTCAAGAGTCCACAGAATAATAGACCGAGCAGGTATCGCATGAAAGTTCAAAGGCCTTTGCAATATGAGCTGCTAGTAAAAAGCAAGTAAGAGCTTAGGCCGTATATTTAAGCGGAGCCTACTAGCCGATTCGGCATTTCGGCATACAAAGTTCTCCGCGGCAATGATCATTCTTTCAAGCATGTCGACGTCTAAGCCTTGTACCCACCCCGTTGTACACGGTCTAGGTGTCATCCGTGCTTACCGCGACCTATGGGGGCATATTGCTCCCTCCGTGGCTCCTAGCCCTTGTTTCCGGCGAGATCGAGAGTGTTATGCCGATGTAAACCCGAAAACCATCCTCGTAAAGCCCGAGAGCGTCGGGAGTTCACTCTTAGCTTTAGATAGCGTAGGCGGTTCCTCAATTGTAACATTAAGTGCCTCAGAAATTTGGAATCTTGGTACTTTTTCTATAAATCCTCGTCCCACCCCTGTCCAATACTTTCTTCGGAATTTTCCATTTGGTACAGCATCGCACGTTTCTTGCTGTTCTGCTTCAGGACATGGATACACAATTGTCCACTGACTGGCAGCAATTTAATAATCGAATTTCCCAAGTTTCATTCCTGGCACGTGGATCTAGCCAGGCTGTCGGAAACCTAGGGGAACTTCGAGACCATCGACTTTGGCTAGGCGTCGGTGTCGATCTCGACGACCACCGTTCTGTTCCGCGACCCAAAAATGTGGTCCAGGCCGCTTATTCTCATAGCTTCGACCGCCATGGGCGATCAGGAAGGATCAGGACCATCTGCCCTTCACCTCCACCCCTAGGTCTGAGGGAGAAAAAAATCTTTACACGACGTGCCTGAAGAATTCTAAAAAAACTGGTATCGACCAATCAGCCGCCTGACGGGCGTCCGACGCTGCTTCACAACACCATCCGAATCCATCCGACCTTCATTCTCGGTCCCGACAGATATTAATACGAAGAGGGGATACCACGGAAGATGCTCACGAATCATAATTGTGGACGTGGCAGTTGCCAGGTTGCCTTACCCTCTTGGAAAATCCCGAAAAGCACGCTGATCGACAATAATGAATTGTACTAGAAAAAATCATCTGGTTTGGCGTGTCTTTTTTAGGGTCTGGACGACATGTGCTGATGATCGAGAAGAGACAATGGGTGGATGAGATTTGGAAATAGCGGAGTAGAAATTGCTGCTCTGATTAAGCACCGTTAATTGTGAACGAGCCACTTCGACTACCGGTCGCCATACAGTATATTTGTACAACAGCCTGAAGCGTTTCCTTCCTGATCGGTCAATCGATCAGAGATATCGCAACTCAAATTCGATTACTAAGTGCGAAGGGGCGTGATTTTCCTTGGAGAAAAGGCAATTTGAAAAGACTTCCAAGTAGTAGAAAATGTGTTAATTGATGTGCGCGTCTAATTTTGTTGGAGCTTGGGCAGGACTCTCTAATAGCATAGTATTCTTATGAAGGATAAAGTACGCACACCAGAAGCTACCAGTGATTGTCAGACGGACGGAACGTGTTCGCGCGCGCTATGCGGAAGGAGGTAGGATTAGTAGGACGTGAAGATACGTGTCTTATTATGCGTGAGTAGCTCAAGAAGGTAAGTAAGTAAATTAAGTCCAATTCCAATACTGGACTATACTCCCGTTTGCGATGGATACGTCAAACTCATGCCATCGTCGTCAGTCATACGGTAAGAAGCCCTGCTATAGGCCTGCGATGGTGGTGGGGTCGCGTTACGAAACTGGTAGGTTTGCGTACGTACTGGCGGAGGTGCGAGATCGTAATGGTAGTTAGTTGAACGAGGAGGGCTTGATTGATACGCATGCGGAGGTGAGGTTCTGGTACCGTTAAACGTAAGGGAAACAGCAGAGGTGGGGCTACAGGACGAAAGGCATCCATCAGACGAGTGGACGAGAAAACAGTAAGATGCGGTCATACTTACTTCGAATCGGGCGAGTTCCTAGACAAGCCTGCCATGCCGCACGGGTGAATGAAACCTGTCTGTGGCCGCTCGTCATCTGACAATGATAACATCGGTCGCACGCGAGAGTAATCTCCCATCGGTTGCGAAGAAGGGAACGTCTGAGAGGGCGCGGAAACAGAGCTCAAAGGCATCTCGTTTCCATCAATCGGCATTCCGATTGGGCTGGACATTGTATCTAACTCCAAGTTAGGTGGCCGTGGCCTTGAAGAGCGGTTCGTAGACAGTGATAAGGATGGCCGACGATTGTGTGACCGGTACGGTGGCGTGGCAACTGGGACGGGGCGGAGTTCTGTAGTGATTGAGCTGGTTGACTGCCTAGATGAGATTTCCATGGCCGTATGGGACGTCGATGGAGAACCGGAAGACCCAGGTCGGCATTGTCGCGAATTTTGGTTTTGGGACGATGGTGGCGACGCGCCGTCAGGTGAAGCGACTGATTTCTTGGGCTTGTTAGGACCTCGCACGCGACCCTCTGGAGCGTAGCGGCATATGAGACCCCTGGTAAGACATCGCTTGCACGATGGATGCTCGCCACTGCACTACACAGTTCAATGTGGGTCAGTGACCAGACAAGAATAAGGGCGTTGAAATACCTTAGCCTTTCGTGTCCGGCACTTTTCACACGCCTGTGCGGTGCGTAAGCGCGGGTGCTCCGGCGTACGATAAAAAATCCCAGTCGACGGATCGAGGGAACCTGCAAACGAAAGACGAGTATCGTTATTAGATTGCGTCTGATTCCCGTGATGGGAGGGGGGCGTGAGTCGTGGAGGTGGATATGATGATTGCGTAGGGTAAGCACCAGGCTGGGTAGGATAGCTGGGGGCATTATGAGCGAACGGAGAATAACCGCTATCGAGCGTGTAATGCTGGGTCGTCAGAGGGGGGTCGTACGAATCGTAGCGAGGCGCCCAGCTGTTCGGCTGGGACGAGGACTGATATGTGGCTGCCTGAAGTGGCTGGGTCATGTGGAGTGGGCGCTGGGACTGATATTGTGGATGAGCAAGGTTTCCAGGATGGTCGCCACTACGAGCTCCATTGTCACTGACATGTGCACTCGCCTCGACGTTCGAGTAGACCCCAGACAATTCCTCGAATCCCGTGTTCCACGCCTCTAAATGCGAATGACCGAAGTTCATGGCTCGAGGTATCGACGAGTGCATAGGTGAATTTGTAGAAATGTTGAGCAAGGTTCAGTAGAAAGGAACGGCCATCGCAGTCGTATAAATAAACAATAATTTAGTCCAGAGCACTTCATCTAGATGGTCAACAGAAACTTTCCGAGTTCGGGACGGCACATACCAGATCGGGCAATACAAATTTGATGCTAGATCCGCGAGCCAATCACATTTGTGCCGCTAGTCCGGCTCGGCGACAACGATGATACCAAGGAATTCAAGTAGTGTTTTCGACTCTAAAAAGTCATGGTTAAATTCTATAAAGAAGAGCAGTAGCTGTATTTCACGACGATTTCCATCATTATTATGAATTTGGGTAGTTAATTTCCTTCCAATTGTCCTGTTTCCATTGACCGAACAGGGGCGAAGAAGACGACAGAAGACCGCAGTGAAAAGGTTAATCTTTGGGAGAGAAGGTCAGCCTATCGTATCTGAAACATGAGATTGAGGCATCTGAAGGAACGAAAAAATACAGTCTCACGTATCGCGCGGTTCCAGTTCACCGTATCGAATTCCAAATACAGTCATTAACTTCAGGCGGAATAAGCCCACGCCTTCATCAGGATAACGAGAAAAAAAGCCCTTGAGGCATTGCCATCAGATTGAGGGCGCGGTATCAAGCTTCAACCTTCCGGAGGTTGAGCTCCAAACTTAAGTTACCGGCCATGCTGATACATGTCCGAGTGAGGTAAATCTAAATTATTGTGAAATCAGGTACGTACACTGATGATTTCGCGGGAGACTATTCAGCTTCTTAGTAACAAGGAATTACCCATTCGGAGGCATCCGCGATCACCAATTCGTCTCCGTTGACCATTATTCAAATACAAATAATAATGAGCCACCCAAGTCGAAGGAATACAGCGTTCAAGAATGCCCGTGCACCCAAGAAAAGAAGTCGTGGATGAGACCTGAAATTATACATTCTATTCATACGACCACAAATTCAATGGAGGCAGATACTCACGTGTACGCGACTGAACCCACGGATACTATCGCGTTTTCGATTTATATATTGTCGCGATCGGACTGTCTATCTTTCTGCGGATCGTCAGAGATAAAAATTAAGCCACTGAAACAATCTTGAAGGAAGGTCTGGGCCTACCATTCAAAAGATTCTCGCTTTCTGTCGTTGAGGACTTGCACTCCTGAGAAACCTCGAGGGCGCGCGCATACTACTGCTCATTTCCGAGGACGTGTTATTGCCAAACAATGCGAATAGTCCTCAATAATGTCCGAGGGAACGAGTAGAATTTTCAGCAAAATGTCTTTCCCTCGTTTGTGAGGGACTAAAGTAAGTGAGACCAGGAATCGTACGCCACTTCGGTGAGCTCAACAGCGATCGATTCACAAAATTTTGAATACCGAGGAGACCATCGAGAACCCCACATTCGGGTATATCTGCATTCTTGCGTTGATGAGAATCTCGGCTGTAGAACTCAGAGGGGCAAATCTCACCTAGCCTTAGAATAGCATGCTAATGGCAGACATATGTACACGGCGACTAAATGATAAACTGTAAGGAAGAGTCTTCAATCCGAAGTACCTACATCCAGCCCAAAGTAAATAATAGAACAAACGAATACAACCCCAAAAGAGTGACGCACCCATACTTGTGGCACCCGCATGATGTATAAGGTTTTAGAGTGGTGGGTTTCTTCTGGAAGCCGAGTTGAAGGTGATTGGGGACAAAATTACGTGGCGCAAATATCGAAGGGTGACCCTCCGTACACATCAACCTCGAAACCTTTACAAATATGAACTGTAAATGCAAGCCAGCCAGAAAGAAACATTATAATTGATGTACTTTATCGAGACGACTGCGATATTCGCCTTTGTTAAAGAATAAACTTGAAGCAATGAAGCGTTGAAAATCAACGCCGGGGTCGGGGAATCGGTGCGCACGGGAACATCGGATAACGAACGACACATAGGGCGGCGAATACACGAAGTTCGAGAAAACCGGTCCTTGGAGATGCATATTTTGGGAATCGTAGCCCCAAAATGATGGGTATCTGGTCTGTGCCCTTGCCTTCGCACAATGAATTGCCAAGCCCGCCACTGGTGGGTATTCTTGACAGACGAGTCCACCTCAGTTCCGTCAACATGATAGATTCCAGAAAGATGGAGTCAATAGAACGCTTATGGAATAGAGGAAGCCTGTCCTACGGCGGAGGTACCATTTTGGCGGAATTTGTCTTCGAAAAATTTGAATACTCCTTCACATGTTTTTTGTGCCTTGGGAGCTTACCCTGATCTCTTTACTTGCCCTTGGTTATATGTAGTTCTAGCTTGTTAAGGGGGGCCCCGCTTCGTGGGGATTTCGGCGGCGCTGCACCGTAACTTCACTATTTCATTGGTACAGAAAAGAAGAGCGCGTGCTTACCGGGCATATCAGTAACCACAGATCTATGAATCCACGCTAACGTCAGGGACGAAGGCGCTGAGTCCGCGAGAAGAATGGATACGAATTTCTATTACGCACGCTTACAGCGTGGGCGCAAGTGCTGTGTACATGTAAGTGAAGATCATATCTGGAATTGATCTCAAGACAGTTTAGTGTCGAGTCAAATGAATATGGTTGAGAACGGGGACCTCATCTATTCATCGTTCGTTCATTTGTCGTTTGCTGAAGGGCGACAAGGAATGATGCTCCGCCAATTGAAACTCAATCTCCGTTAACAACGAAGTAAAGGATCGATGTTCACTGATTGGCTAGCACTAGAAAGATCGTGAGCGTTGACAGTGGGCTGAACGATTTGATCAGCCTTCCAGTAAAGAGCAGGTACGAAGAGAAGCTGACTAAAGAGAACGATGGCAAGGCCAGTACTGAGTAATTATAAAAGGTTTAGTCTTGGAGAGGGCCGCGTGCTTTCGGTAGCGTCGTGCCATCACGAGACTCGGTTTTTCGACGCAAAGCCGCGGATGGCGTACACCTTTTACCTCCAGTTTGAGAAGCAGATGACCTTCCAGTGGACCAGAAGACCTTACCCTGACCTTACCAGCAAAAACCGCTCCATAGGGACATCGACGTCAGTTGTCAAATGTTTTGCTGTCTTAATTGTTGGCCATATGAAGGAATATGATGGTTCAAGGCTATGGACTTTTAGGGAGTTAAGGCAACTTTGCAGATAATGTCTATTGTAACGTACCTGACTGACTCCACCGTGACGGGTATAGATGTAGAGCGGCGGGTGCGTACGTTGGAACGTCAATGTGAAGTGGGCAATTATGGCTAGCTCGGCAACATGAGCATGAAGGTCTGTCAGTGTAGGTACGTAGGCTCATTTGCTGGGCAAAGCATAATGGCTGGGGTGAACACGGCTTAGGAGCTAAGCTGGCTTTGGTCCTACATTTCGCCATTCAGAAGAACTGAACCATTCTGGCCGCCATAAAGGTTATCATGCGTCCTAAGGGAACACCCAGTAAACACGACCAGCACCTCGGCAAGCGATCCAGATCTAGATATAAATTACAGTGTTAGAATATAGGGAAAACCAATTTGACAGCGTATCCGACTCTTGCGTCTGACATGCAAGCAGACAAAAATCGAGCAAAACTGGTTGGCTTGAAGTGTAAAGAGTAGTCTCTTGGCCTCCTTGCATCCTACAAAGTAAAATCTCGACTTAAAGCCTAATTTCTGCAATGAATACGCATCGTAGGAGTCAAAGGTCAAATTTTTGATACACTGGAACGCTGAGTGAGGTGAGTGCTGCCGGCTAGCCTGCCACTCCTGGCCGAAGTGAAAAAACCAGCCTGAGATGGGAGATTATCACTTTACGGGCGGGTACGAGACTACTTTAGACCCTGTTGATCGGACTAGTACTCAAGCCGAGGTTTGAAACTCCGAATGCCGAGTTAATTTCGCACGTGTTTGTAAAAGCTAGGGAAATCACGTTACCTTCAACCCTGACAGTGAATACTTTACGCAAGTCCCTTCTCCATCTGATGATTCACAGAGGATATCAAACCATTTTCATCATTTGTGTACAATTCGTTGGAGTACTATCCAGGATACGGTCGCACCGACGAGCTCAAGAAAAGCTACGTAGCCACTCACCCAGCAGTGTCGGAAATGGGGGACCCTTCTACAGCTACGCGTACGTGCTGATGTCATGATTTAGTGTTGGGATATAAGTTTTTCATTGTATGTGAGCCTAGATTCCTCTTGCCTTGTAATATATTTTTGTATTTTTTGTATGGACACGGATGCGCGGCACCCGTGGGGCGATAAAATCTATATAGATTTCTTGATTCAAATAAGGGGAGTGATGAAGTGAACTTATTATTAGTACGAGTGAAATCCGACCGAATGTTCTCCTTCTCTTTCTCCTTAGCATGCTTGACTTGTCGATTGTCTCACTCTTCGGTTCTTCTCATTCTTCACCTCGCCGTTTACTTTACTGTCAGTGGCGCTTGAGATAGCACCCGCCCCGGCGGCATTCGAGATTCCGTATCATGCTCCCATGGACTTGTGAACTCCTGATGTGACTCTTGGGATAGCGAGTGAAACGACTGTTGGTGATACGTATCTGAAACGGCGTCTGGCACGTATTTATGCGGATATATGCCAATCTTACTTTTCACGAATGAATGAGATATGCGCAGCGCAAGTTTAAATCGTAATCACAACAAGTTTGTCCCAGATCCTCAGGCTGGGTTTCGGTACTTACGGTGGCCTTTTCGATCTACGGCATTCTAGGCTCATCATTCCTTGAAAACCAAATTCGGGTTCCTATACCATGGTCTCTGCTACGACCGTTCATAGCTATCCCTTCTCAGAAGTTAGTAATGTCGTGAACATGTGCGCAGGGTCCTCACCGGCGTCATGAACAAGTAAAACATCGCATTATCCCGTTGTAAGAACTATGCACAGCTCTTCCTGTCACGGGTCAAAGCTATACAAACGATGTACGAGCTCTTGGCGAAGGATTTATACAAGTACGAGCGTGTCGTCATCAACGACAACCCAATTTTCGAGAAGGTCAAACAATAAGTCCAGGTTGGTTAACCATCCGATGGTCTTGCCTTTTCACGCTATACAGTTCAACGATGCTTACCACTGATAATAATTCGTCTCGGAGATAGTATTTTTTTGGATACTAGTTGTTACATCTAGTTATTGCTGTCCGGCTTGCCAATGTAGTCAGAGTTCCCGGGTAAGTATTCATGGCCGGGTAGCTCCCATGGAGGTCAAACTGAACGATAATTCAGTGTCCAGAAATTAAAACCGCCGACCACAGTGAACTCAAGTTGTGCGGCACGAGTTATGTCGGATTCAGTCGGAAAGACTCTTCAATTTCTTGAAGGCTCTTGTTCCCAGAATAGGCACACTTTACTACAAGGACAGGCACAAAATTTCACCTGCATTGTCAATCCACCAGTGTAACACAGAATCTTTCACTAAAAGTCGACGTGCTGAGAGACCAGTGTGCCTGTAATCTAGATGTCGGCAGGAGGACATGCATGCCTTTGCATGCTGGAGATACAATCATGATCGTCAGTATGGTCCTAGACAATCTATCTCCGGATCCCGGGCCGTACAGGTGGTGGAATGTGTTTAATTGTTACACTCTTGTCTCCAGATATGCACGAGAACCATGGCACATGCCAGGTATAGTGGCATACTCCACTTGACAGGCATTCATTGACTATCACACATAACAGGTTCCCTTTTCGTGGCTACATTTCGTATGGCACAATACTTTTTGGCGGCATCCCGGAATGGCCGGACTCCTCGGTCTGGGCGACATCGAGCAGCCCTCATTAGAATTCTGCCAAAAACTCACCCTTGGACGCTATCATCATCATCGTGCCTACCCTCGTTGCAAGGACTACTGACAACTGGGGAACATGTTTTATGCCCGTATGTTTGTTTCCCAATGCGTACTTTGTATTTCGTCGGTAGTTAGTTATCTCCTATCCGCAGCCCTATCGATCGCAACTGGCAACACGAGGATTTGTTGTGGCGCTAATATTGCGTTGCCGCTTCCCTGTTCCTGCAAGGTATATTGTGTTGTAGGGTGGTAGATTCTGGTAGATTGAACAGATCTGGACAGGACATTGCATCAGGGTCCATAATCGATCGTGTGCCTTGGCCCTTTCATGAACCGAATCAACGGAATGTCTACTCACAGGTTCTCAGGTCTTATCACTTCGGGTTGACGATCTTATCTTTGCCTATGCCTCACCTTTTCTGTTGTTCGGAAATTCCAATTTCTTCTTCTGTGCCACCCTGATTAGTATCTGATATGAGTCTTTGACGCAATGTTGTATGTAGTAAGTGACATTCACGACCACCTGTCTGAGTTCTCGTCTTTCAAAAGTTGGCAATATCCGCAAATCAATTAGATGAGGGGTGGAGCAATACAACAGTGGATTGGCACGGAGATGACTTCCGAGCTATCTTATCGTGTCTTCTGATCACTGTGAGCAGCCACTCCGGACACCACCAGACATCACCGCTACCGGCATTCTTATTTCTAACCATGACGTCTTACCTAGGGGTGCAAAGATTGTGCAGTACTGCCAAATCACGAGGTCGTCTCCTACCCTGAGGCACTCGCTCATACTGATACATGAACGTTATAAACCACATGAGCAGAAGAAGCACTCGAGATATTTGTTTCCCAGTCGCCTGTACGTTTCCTTTGGATAATTATTAGTATTGACAACCCTGCAGCTGCGCGATTTTAGCCACTCCGATGGAGCCCAAATTTCCAGGGTCGCTTCATATACGGCGAACCCGGCGTTAAGCTATAAATTGATCGAAGTGAGGATGCAAGCCCCCCTGTATTATCCCGAAAATGAACGATGCAAATTAAGTCCGCTATTCATGTGGTCGAATACCTACGTTCTAGCTAGACGAATACGTATGATTGTGCCAAGGTGAGCTACAACAACCGGAGAACTGGGAGAGGCCTGAAATATACACGTGACTGTCGGCGGGGTATGGTACCCAACGTTCCCAACTTCGTCTTGCAAGGGATTGGTTCTCCCCAAGTTCTCCCTCTGACCTACTAGATCATCTTTTAGCAATGCTTGGGTTTAAACGGAGGCGTTTTCTTTGCTCGAGGTATACAAGGTATATTCCCATTTTCTTCTGTACTCAGGCTCCTTGATGCTTGGCTATAGTTACTGCGACCAAAATAACATTGGCCGCATTACGGCACTGGGCAATGGTTCACAAACCTGAGTCATCTCGCAGTAAGACGGCGAGTATACGTGTACGTTCGACAAGTTATACACAGTTCCGCTATAAATGCCATCATCAAAATGGAATTATCGTTTACCTTCACCATGGCTCGTTAAACGCATGAACAATTTGTTGCTGACCAACGCAGAGTTAATCTCCCAGTCGTTACCGCCGACTTGTCGGGCAAAATTGACATTGTCATTGGGGCAAACATCGGGCTAGGATTCGAGGCGTCAAGGCGAGGATGAATCCTGAGTGGTTAATTTTAGCCTGCAGAAATGAGAACAGGGGAAAAGATGCACTTCTTCGTGGGTCTGTTATTTCAGAGTTGTAAACGAGACTCAAAGAGTGCCGCAGGACTTAAGAAGAATACAAATTACTCTCAGGCAGAGCTGGATCATTGACCGTGCGAATTTTGGCAGTGCGACGGCGTTTGCCGACAAGTGCACGGGCAAGCTTGACCGACATGATATATTGGTTGAGAATGCATGGATGTCCCCTTTCGGTAGGTGTACGATGTCGTTGAGGGCTGGGAGACTTGTCTGCATACTGGCAATAACCTCAGCCCTGGACTATTGACCATTCGCCTAGTCCCAAAGATGATCGGCACTGCCAGGAGGTTTGGGGTCTATCCGAGGACTCGGACTGTCGTTGTCGCTAGTGATGTACACTGCTGGACAACGTTCGAAATAGAAGTGGTTGAAACGCCCCAACATTCTTGCGAAGCTGTCGAGTAAAGAGTACTCTACACCCAGTGAGCTCTATTCATTGATTATATTATTTGTTCGTCCTGAATTTGTTTCCAGAATCATGAAACGGCGATTTTTTACTCGAAATGTATGTGCTTCCGTATTTACGACACGGCATGATCTAATTTTTGTTCAGTGCTTAATGTGCTTTCCGCACGCGCCTTCCAACAACGCCTTCCCTGGCCTTTACAATGGAGGAAGGGAGCCGCCAGCTTGTGTTTAGTGCTGTCGGAGGAGCAAACGAGGAAGACAAGCTTTGAGGGGCGTACATATTACTCTCGGAAGTCATTGAAGAAAGCGACTTTGTGATCGGTGAGAATGGGACGGTCGTACAGGACAAGGTTTGGGTGAGTAGTACGCCTATTCTGTTCATGATGATTGGAACTAAATTTGAGGCTTTCTGATGGGATAAAATGTTGGCCATCTTTGCAAGATGTCGACCCCAAAGTTGCGGATGTGGCTCGCGAGTACTTGAAGAACTGATTATGTGATGTACCGCTACGACAGCAGAAGAAAGTACTCAGGACTGCTTCACTCGACACGGACACGGTTGCAGCAAATAATTATTCCCGTGGTTTCTATCAGAAGTCTGGATAAATCAAGATTAAGATTATCATCATCAACCTGGGCTTGGGTGTTGTCTGCGGCAGCTTAACCTTCTTCATAAGTGGCATGACTTGTTTATACATCACACTGGGAAGATGTCAATTTTGGGAAAGCCCGAATTTTGCCTAAATGCAAAGTTTTCGGAGTGTAATCCGGGGATCCACGAATGATGTGTTTTGGAGGATCTAAACGGCGTGCTACCTGCCAGAGAAGAATTTCGGGTGCGTCTAAATTTTATGTAAAATCTCTGCCACAATTTACCACCCAAAACGTTACCTTATTGTGTGAATTCTGGTGAGCCCAAAATTCTCATTAATCCGGTGTGAGTCAGGACTGCTTCACTCGACACGGACACGGTTGCAGCAAATAATTATTCCCGTGATTTCTATCAGAAGTCTGGATAAATCAAGATTAAGATTATCATCATCAACCTGGGCTTGGGTGTAAGCCTCTCCTTCGGTGTTGTCTGCGGCAGCTTAACCTTCTTCATAAGTGGCATGACTTGTTTATACATTACACTGGGAAGATATCAATTTTGGGAAAGCCCGAATTTTGCGCCTAAATGCAAAGTTTTCGGAGTGTAATCCGGGGATCCACGAATGATGTGTTTGGGAGGATATAAACGGCGTGCTACCTGCCAGAGAAGAATTTCGGGTGCGTCTAAATTTTATGTAAAATCTCTGCCACAATTTACCACCCAAAACGTTACCTTATTGTGTGAATTCTGGTGACCCCAAAATTTTCATTAATCCGGTGTGCATATTACACAGCCGTTTCTCGGGCTGTAAGGGCCCCTCAGCTTCGGTTTTCTATATGAAACGCGACACAAAGACCGAAGTACGTTGTTGAAGGTTGTAGGGACCGGACCCGGGCCTACATGGCCGATCTTCGTTCTACTGCCTCGTTGACGCAACGTGAATATTCGGATGTTCGACCTCTCTTGTTTCCCGACAACAAGTAAGTGACGATTTAGCACTCCTTATACGTAGCTGAAACATAGCAGACGTACGTTTAAATATCATTCAGGTCGTTTAAATCATTTATTCACATCTGATTGCAGTCGATATGTCTCACAATTGCTCGAGATGTGGTGTTACATGTGCAGGCATACAGCTAGTCCGACCAGCTCCAGATCCTGAAATCGAAGCTCTGCTCCGCACCAATTTGCCACCATCTGAGGCGCAAGAGGCGTTCTTCAGAAAGACACGGCGTGAAGGGACTCCGCGCTTGGCAGAGCTCGAGGCGCGTATCGCCGATGCTCAAGCAAAGATGGACGTGCTGTTACATGAGCGGGATAACCTTGTTTAGGAACATGCAACGCTGCTACCTAATGTCCTGAACCCCGTTCGTCGTCTTCCCTCTGGCGTGCTATGCGAGATATTCGCACACAGTAAGGCTCCAACTAAATACTATATGTATATGCTTCGCAGCTCGTGTATACATATAATGTATTATATATAGTATTGAGTTGTTATATACAGTATTTTCTAAGAACGATCTTCCCTGACTTTGGCACACTTGACAACCGGCTCATTGACATTAACCAGCCCATTATGAATCAACACCTTCAATAGCAGAGCCTTATGGATGGTCTCTGCCCTTAGAGAGCCGCACAAGTCCATATACTGGATGTGGTGAGACTTTGAGAACACATACTCGACGACAACACTTGTCACCGAAATAGCCAAGTAATTATGGCTTACGATGAATAATATGGTTGGAAACATCCCAGGGCCCCTGATGGATCTAAAATCTGTTTCAGAAGGCAGCACAATGGGAATCTAACAACACACTGACATTCCACTGCATGAAAAGCAATCCTCAGAAGTGCAGATGGTCACGGCACCCTCAAAATTGAAGTGATGATGAACATCATTGTGGACAAGGCTCCTTTGGCATCTTACATGGTGTAGTGTGATCGACAGAGATCATTAATGCTGCGGAGAATAATGCCACCATGCTTTGACCATGCTTCGTCAATGCTGGGTTATTTGATAAGGTGCCAGTAGAGGTAGCAACTTGAAGCACAGCTGGCTCTGAAACACGGTCATGCGACTCGAAATACTGCTCAGCAACATGCATAAAAAGTGGCTCTGCCTTTTCACAGGCTATCTGCCCTCCCATTGACTGGAAAAAGGCTGGCAGGAAGTACAGATGCAGCACTGAAAGTTATCTACTATATACTATATATATACTGTATGTATACTCTATACTCCATCTGCCATTGGGGTGTATACATATATAGTATACTTATACAGTTATATATAATATTTAGTTGGAGCCTTAGCACACAGCATGATTGGTTCCGAGAATTCATATTATTTTTTCGCCGGGATGAAGGAAAGGTTTTCAAAAAACACCATTCCGTGTCAATGGAGACTTGGCAGGGTTTCCCTGAATTGGAGGCATGCAGTGCTGACTTCCCCGCGCATTTGGTCCACGATCGACATCACCTTTTGGACCCCAATTTTGCCCTCTGGAAGTAAAGGGATTCCCAGGGCGGATTTAGGCACAGAACGGTTACTTGCAATGCATATCTACCGTTCTGCCAACCATCCTCTCCAAGTGACGCTTCGCGGCAAGATTCCTAAATACCATCCTACTAATCCTAATCTCGGCTTCGTATCGATGGGAGCACTTGTGCTTAGACTATCATAATATCAAGACCATCAACTCACCTTTGGATGCTTTGGTTAGCTTCAAATACACCTTGGATGCGTCTCCTTCGAAGATCTACGAGCGAATCCTGCTGTTGCATAATGTTAAAAGTCTTCATAGGCTCACCGTCGATAAACTATATCCTATTGTATCTCCTGGCCTCCTCATTATACCATGGACACAAATCTACTCCGTGATAGTCACCGAATCTTTCCCAGACAAAGATGTTATCACACTTATAGAGCTCGCTCACAGACTTGACGTCGTGGAATTTCTTCATGTCAATCATTCTACCCTTAACGCGTTTCACGTTACATCTAATTCTGTCCTTTCAAAATCGCTGAAGTCATTTTCACTTAACGTCAAAGTCCCCGGCACCGTACATGGACCCATTGCCAAATATCCTTCTACAGTCACAGTTCTCTTCGATAGCCTCACTCTACCTGCTCTCGAGCATTTCCGAATCGATTTCGGTGGTGCCTGTGGGCTAGCTGAGAGCATTGTTCGTCTTTTGCATAGATCGCAGTGCCATGCATTCAAGCGTTTGGCTCTCATTAATGTCTCAAAGGGTGATTTGGAGGAAATTTTTGGAGCGGGAGAGCTTCAGAATATGGAGGAGCTATTGATAGAAAAGCTGGAAAACGCCGCCCACCTTCAGAGTGTCCTTGAACTTCTCACACAAACGGCTGGCCTTCCTCAGCTTTGGACTGTCGAGATTGACGCGTCTGCCGCCGAAGATAGCATTGTGGCTTGTCAAGATGCTGTCATTCAGTTTATGGAGTCCCGCCACTGGGTTACGAATGAGGGTTCTGGAACGCTGGAAAGTTTGACACTTCATGCTCCGGCAGAGTTCGAGATCTCAGAGATCAATGTCCAAAGGTTGGAAGCATTGCGTAGCTTGGGTACACGATTCTATATATATCGTCTTTGATATACCGAAGGTCGTACTGAAGCTGTAGTTGCTTATGATAAGTTCGGTAGCAATTTAATACATCCTGTCTTGCACTGCGGTACTAGTTTACTATGTGATTAGTTCAGTTTTAATCTTGTAAGTTGTAGCCCGGATGTGAATCAAAAACGTGAATATCGTACCCACCACCTGCACTCATTATATTTCTGTTTCTAGCCATTGATTACCACTCATACGTCCGTCCCAGATTTTCATCACAAGGACAGTAACACAATAAGTCGACCCGGACATCTTCGAACATAATTATATATGGCTTAAAGGACCTGCTTTACAATTGAATCATCTCGTTAACAAGATATTGGCACCGCTTTTCACATTTACATAACGCAGGGGTGAACGTTGAATTGTAGGCCAGAGGTATCTGATTCCATCGGTTCGAAAATGCCTGTATTTTATCTGGGACTGTACGACCTAACGAACTGCTGCAAGTCACAAGAATTATCTGGTCCCCAACGTAGCTTTTCTGTGTATCCTTCTTGTGGTGGATGCATAATAGAGTCTCCATCGCCTTCTCGAAGACCTCTCCAAGAAGGATTGTCTGTACCGCATCGAAAATGATGTTCATTCCCCCGAGGTGAGCCCGACCAATCTGCACAGAGACTCCTGGCGACGTGCATCGCTAGATCGAACTTGCCTCTCTCCCCACGGCGACAGCCGCAATGCGAGAGGGATGCTGATTACCGTGATCCATGCACGGTAACTTGAAGATATTTGAGAAACGAAAAAGATTATCAATAGTGACATAGACCGGACCGATGAGAAGACATAGAGTCTTGATTTTGTGGGGAGCGGAGCAAATTCACAGTATGTGCCTCACTATGATGGTACTATCTACATACATATGTTTGTATGAGAAGAACCGACAGTACATCTTGCTGTAACTAATGCAGTGGGAGGCTTGCAGTAGGTAAATATACTGAATTGTTAACTACTAGAGCTCGGAACGAGCTCCTTATATACTACAAAAGTATCTAGAATATTCTACCTAAAGTACCTAAAATTGTCTAAGTATCGTGACAAATTAATAAGCCGAATGTTCGGGAATCTTCCGGCATAAGCTTGAAGTTGCAATTCCAACACATCTGTAGAGTCGTCAGCCAAGGCAAATGATATAAGATAAGAATAAAACCTACACTGACAAAACCAGCACAAGATTGTCAGTATCCCCATCACTGTGAGTATCAGACTCGAGTTCGACGTCTCTCACTCTGATAGGGGCCAACCCAGCAGTACTTCCAAACACGGAAACTTATTTCAAATACCTTGCTTCCCATCCACCACGACCCAACACCGACACCTTTACGCTGTTCTTTGTCGTCACCTGGCGACGCGTTGCACTACAAGGAAACGATCAATACCCAACTATTAGGTCGCTCTTAACGACTACGCTATCTCGCCGCCGTAAGGCCAACGAACGCAAGTATGAAGCTCAAGACTTGCAATCTTCACTGTTTTGGTATCTCAGCATCAGGCGCCGCAAGAAATTGTTCGAGTTTGCCTCTGTTCATGATGGAGCACGGGTCTCAGGTGGGCGAAGTGAGCATCCTGTCTCCTTTTCTTTCTCTAAAATTGCACAGAAGATAAAAACGGCTCCCGCTTGCCTTGTCTGTCTTTGCGTTGAATACGAGCATAGAATATCACGCCTTTTTTGAGAGCGAGCCTTCAGAGTGATTGTAGAGGTACATGGAACCTATCACTATTTCCAAAATCCGACCTAAACGTTCTTGTTTCGCCAGATGTCATCGTACGATGCGGGGTCGTTATTTTCGGGTACCAGACGGTAAATGCGATGCGGTACCACGACTCTGAGAGGATGTACGCGTTTCAACATGAATATTCCTTCTCGTTTCGTGAGTTACACCCTCTTCTCATCATCATCATCGGTCTTATTTACATTGTCAGGACGTTACTGTTGAACCTTCGATGCCAGCTGAGGACTCTACGTCAACGACCACCGACCAGAAAGCGAGCAGAACTGGCATAAATGTTCTCAACGAAATTTGCCAGGCACTTATCTCGAGGTAAAGTAACTTTAAGCCATCTTTACTCGAGGCAAGCATCTCATTTGTTCAAGACCCAGGGACGCTGCATCCTGTATCTGGTCGGGTTTTTATCACGACAGGCCTTCCCAGAACCACATCTCTTTATCACCCTCATACCTTTAGCTGCGACCAGCTCGTGCGCTAACTTTCGGTCATTCGTGTTGATTTTTCGGGCTCTACGATGTCCAGTATCAATATGACCAGCCAATTTCACATCAAGACAAGGGATCGATCGTTGGCAACTGCACAGGGGAAGGCCTTACCTGCCGTCCGTGCAGCACCGAGGAGTATCGGTGTATCGGACATCGTCTAGTACGTTCTTCATCCTATAAGACGCTCCCATCTGTTCTCATGAAGCACATATAGTAAAGTTATGTTACTTACATACATTTTTAGCGGTATCTTGACGAGAAATGACAAGGACATGTACGAGTGAACCAGTGTAGCGTGGTTTCTTGTACGCAGTCAGTGTTCGTCCTCCTTCCTTTTGGACACAACTGATATTATCGTTTCCTCTAGTTCTTGCGGATCCCTCCTCTTATTGATGTTTTGAAATTTGTGTCGTCTGCGCCACTAATGTTCGGAATGCGCTAAAAGCTACGCCCTTCTCCATTACATATGATCAAATTAAGCACCATCCTGAGTTGCCAAGATTGCGTGTTTTGCGCCGTCTCGAGAGTCCTCGCAGTTGGAGTGGTTCTGAAGAACGGAAGCTTTGTGGCTGATCCTGCGACTTTCTGGTAGGATGAAATGTTGGTCACTCTGGAAGGTGCTGACACAAGCGACTATGCCTTCTCCAATCAACGGTATGTCCAAACCCGTGCCTACCATCTTGCAGATGTACTGACCACGTTAACCTTAGCCTGTGGCGCCTCTTTGCGAGGCTGTACCGGATTTCAGCGTCTCTGCGGCTGAAATAATCGGGAGCTTGTAGGTTGAATTCCCTTTCGTTCAAATTCAGTAATCTATACTGACATTTGTAATAATTAGCTTTGTCGCCGCGTAGCCCGTTGACCTCAGTGTTGCGCACGTCGCCCGCCATCATTTGAAGAACTGAAATTATGATATCCCGATAGAGGGACATGGTTGTGCTGTTGGATCTCGAATAAACAGCGTTGTTGGCTCTCCCAGTCCTGCAAAGAACCTGTTCGTATAGTACGCACGTTCGTTACAGCGAAGACGGTGCAGACTTTTCGGTGTTCAGTTATCTCGGAAAAGGATGACAATGCCCAACCAGCTCAGCGTTGAAACACAGAGTCGACTGGTGTTTTCCTGTGCTCATTAAACTGCTTATCCTGATCAAATCTTGCAAATGGGCGCCACCACCGATTGGTAGAACCCCCTCCCAGGACACCGCCAAATTCAGATCCATTGACCCTTCTTCATACAATGCCTCCCCCCTTAATAGCTGTGTCTCCATATTGGGTCTATCCCAGCGATGCCAACCGATTCAGATGTCCGCAAGCGACAATACTCCGTTTCGGTCCACTTATCTATCAATATTTGCGATCAGCCAGGCCCAATACTTCAGCCTACCTGCTTTGGGCCATGAACAATTGTACTGTTACGCGGAAGGTACTGTCCTTTCCATTACATACAGGCCATTATTAACCTAAGATCCACAAACTCAGGACATTCCCAATCATCATAAAGTCGGAAGGCTAGGGACACGTGTCTTCTTTTTTCTTTCTGAGGTCTGGAAAATCTCCAACCTTGTCGAGTTCACGTCTACCGACAGTCGCTTGAAGCTGCCATCCGAGGAATACCTGCGCCTTCATGCCCTTTGTTGCCTAGAAGTGCATATGTCAGGGGTGGCGGACTGCTTGGTGGAATTCAATGGAGACGAGTCTAAGCTTTCTAGCTCTATGTAGAAAGTCAGCAGGTATACTGGCTGCGCGCCTCTATGACATCAGCTTTTTCCGTGGGGCCGGGCATCTGTAAGCTATTTGTTATGTCTTCATCCTCGTTGGTCATGGCCTTATTGTATTGTCAGGGATCAGGACTATGGGTTAGTACTGTCATCTTTGCCTTCGAAACACCAGGACGTTGCCGTTTCACCTTGGATGTCAGTCGAAGAATCAACGCCAAAGATGCCGGTATCTTCATCGAACAATGTTGATATAAGATAGATTCTAGTCTTTGAGGGAAATTCTAGCGATTACCAGACCGACTCGCAGGGTCTATCATCAACAAGAGAGCGAACGAGAATCATTGCAAATCATTTCGGCAGAGTTTCCTAGCGTTCCTCGAGGTACAGTGTCCTTAGGACATCTTTACTCGGTGTCATCGTCTCATTTGCTTAATATTCAGAGGCGCATCTCCCTTATGACGACACCTTAGGCTACAGATATCCAGACCTTCCGGACACAGAAGAAACACTTCCAGCTAATGATGACGACTCTCAAACAGCTCAGTATCAGAAGTCGGCAGGCTTCACTCGGATCTGAATATGGAATGTTGACTGGTATGTATTCTGTCTCCATTGGTGAGTATACTGTGACGACCGTTGTTTAGCGCAACGTCCCCGGGGCAACCACATGCTCCACTAAGATAAAAGGCGTGGATAGCATCTCGCGAGATGCAACTTATCTTCAATATTCCATCGGATCATGGTGCCCCGGCTCGATGGTGGTCGCTCTCAAGCCGAGTTGTGTGCCACGGAGACACCTACCTCTATTCTAGTTGGACGTGTAGGGGTTATTTCGCTGGTTGTATAGGATCCGCGCAACTAGCAACAGAACGAAAGTAGAAAAAGGACGTGCTGTGCGCCGCCGATGCGAGAAGGAGCGGTGCTCTCCTAACAGCATGACCCCTGTGTCCATCTAAGATATGCTGTAGGTCCTCTATAGCTCTGCACCGCAAAGCTTATATTAACACTACTGTTGTTCCAGCCTGCTTTTGTCAAGGCGCGCGACCAGCTGATAGAAGGTCTCACGATTCAATGTCGGCGGCAGCATCCCCTGTACTGATGTAGTCGCAAGCAAAGGATTTTTCCTTCTGCATGGGCGGACAATGCTAGGTCATCCTGTGACATCCCTGTAAATCGTGCCGTCTCCAGTCATTCATCCGGCGCCTTTGCAAGCGTATCTACTTTGTGCAATCCACCTTGCTAGCTTCACGGGAGCTGATGGGCGTGTCGTGAAAGCGCCTCCATTTGTTCCACGATGGACTATCTCCTCATTTTCTTCCCTGTGGAGAGTTTATTTGAGCTGATGGTTTTGTATTACGATGGATAAAAGTGTTGGCCGACTGTATCGTCACAGCCTCGGCCTAGCAGTTTCCCTCCGAACTTTACCTAGAGCGTGGCGTGATATATCGTCCCGTCAACCGCCACTCCCACCGTGCTCGTGTGTTCATTCGGATCGGTGCGGAGCCTCATACTTTGGTTCCTTTTGTGTTGAATATCAATACTTGTCGGCATCCGACGAGTAGGTCATCGCTTCTCATATACATTTTTGTGCTGCGTCGACGTCTCCTCTTCCAATGCCCGGGACCTATTGTTCATAAGAGGCGTTGCCTACCTCGCATTCCTTGAAAGATGTCATTCTTACGGTCACATCCCAGGTCGTGCGTGTGGAATTATCGTTTAGCTTTCGAGAGGACGTTTGAAGGCAGATTCTCATGATCGTGTTCGTGAATGACCGGCTGTGTCAAACGCTCGTACTTGGCGATGCCGATCGTCTTCTCAATGCCCATCTCTTTCCTTTCTGCCCATAGTGCAAGAAGCACTGTAGGAGATGAGCGATTAGGCGTTTGTCAATGTTAAGACAACACGACGACTGAAGGCTGACCCCCGCATATCGGGTCGAAGTTCATCGATTGTCTTCCAGTGGCGAGTAGCACGGTCCGACCAAGATTGCGTTTCTTCGGCAGCTGCTTTCTGTGTCACTCTTTTGAGCCAGGGAGACTCAACAAACATGCTTTATGATGGACATGATATCCTGCGGAGAATCCTCGGTGCTCATGGAATCCGATATTCTCAACGTCGATGGTCTCTGAAATGAGATATAAACGGCCCGGGCGTTATATTATGTGCTTCGACGCTCGTTCCCATGATACAGTGTGGATCATGGGAGCCCACCCATTGTAAACGGAGGTTCTACGTTCGCATACAGTTCGCCTTAAAAACTGTCAAGGATGATGTGGTGGAAAATAATACCGGGCGACCCTCAAATGAGCATCTCTCCTGATTTTCGCAGTGCACCAATCGATCTTTTACGACGATGGACAGTTGCTTTACTCGTTTGGTCGTGGCTTTCGGCCCTACTTTACGGGAGCAGTATCGGGGCCCTTGCTAGGACCATCATCCATGACGAGAATGGCGACACCTTGTACCGTCGTGGGGCCTCTTTCACCGACCAAGTCTCTTTTGACAACTACAGTTTGTCGCTACGCGGTCAAAGGATCTTCTTACAGTCGGTATCCCCTATTCGGCTTGAGAGCTTAATACTGATGATGATGCAGTTCCGGGGAATTCCACACATTTCGGCTACCTGTCCCGTCCTTATGGCCTGATATCCTGCAAAAAGTCAAGGCATCAGGTCTGAATGCTGTCAGTGTCTACGTTCATATGGGCCTCCTCAACCCATCGCGCGGAGTCGTGGACTTTGACGGCTTTCGAGCTCTGAAGCCGCTGTACGAGGCCGCTTTGGATGCGGGTATTTGGATCGTCCTACGTCCTGGTACGTTTTAGTTCTTTCTGCTGATCTAGGGTACTTGACTCTGAGATCACTAGGCCCAGTCAGTTGCGCTGCTATATTCTGCGGTCGGGTTCTCACCTTTTTTAGTACATCAATGCAGAGACTTCGGCGGGCGGTATCGCACATTGGGCTACCTCAGAAGTTGCCGGAACGCTGCGAACAAGCGCCCCCGATTGGAAGGAAGCATGGATGGATTATATTCTTGGAATCATCGAAGAGACGGCCCCATATCAAATCACCGAAGGAGGGCCGGTCATTGGTGAGTGCATCGATGTTTTGATGCGCCTTGTTCTAATCTCGTGTTTGGTCAGCGATACAGATTGGTCTGCTTCTTCTTGTAGCGCGAAGACAACTGATACTAAATCGCTACCTCAGATAACGAGTTCTCTCAGACTGTCGGTGGAGAGTACTTTGCCGAGCTTGAAGGGGTTTATCGCAATTCAAGCATTGTGCTACCCTTCACCTACAATGATCCTGGAGAAGGTCGTAACTTTATCAACGGGACTGTGAGTGTGTTATGCCAGCTTCGAAACGCTATGCTAATGATATCGCCATCAACTCAGGGCGCTGTCGATCTTTACGGGTCAGTCATCTTCTTCGGTTGTCTTTTCTACTTTTCATTGTCGCCTTGTCAGAATGGATGCTTATCCTCAACGCTACGATTGCTCTCATCCCTTGGTCTGGCACGGAGTTCCCCTGGACTATCATCAATATCACGAAGAAGTGAATCCATCTCAGCCTTGGTATATCCCCGGTTCGCGCGGCTTCTTTGTCTTCGGATTCTCAACTAATCTGAACTGCGCAGAGTTTCAGGGAGGTTCATTCGACGCATGGGGACCAACTTCACCGGGTAATGTGTTAAGCTAGCGTTCTACGGCCGTCTTCTCACTAGCTATACTAGGCTATGCACCTTGCGCTGTCCTGACGGGCCCCGATTTCATGTCTGTTTTTTATCTTCAGCTATGGGCCAGCAATGCGAAGCTGCTCAGTTATTACATGCTTTACGGGTTTGTCAATGGACCACTTGTCTCACTGTAATGTTTCTGATGACATACTCTAGCGGTACATCTTGGGGGGCAATACCGTTCCAGTAAGCTGTCTACACTACCTGCTCCTACCATATCTTACTGACTTCTTAAACTAGCGGGGTAATTCTTGATGGCCTTTCTTGACCTTACTACTAGTACTAAATTCAGGAAGGTTTACACCTCATACGACTACGGAGCTTCCGTAAGTCAGGTTTTTTCAACTTGGCGTACTAGAACTCAGAGTTGTTCAGATTGATGAAGCGCGGCAATTGACGACAAAATACGACGAGCTCAAGAGACAAGGTTTATTCATCCGAAGCTCGCCGGAATTTTACAAGACAGATTGGATTGCTGACAGTTCCACGAGCCTTTCAGTACTGTCGTCTGATGCGGTCTTTGCGACTTACCTCCTCAATCCTGATACACAAGCTGGATTCTACATCATAAGACACAATGATTCCACATCGACGTAAGGGTTTCCTACGGGTGGCAAGTTTTTGTGCGCGCACTTATCCCTTACGAATAGTGATGTCACTGACTTCAAGATCAACGTTGCTACAGCAGAGGGCAAACTTCAGATCCCGATTATCGCTTCAGCAGCTACTCTTGGCGGACGACAGTCTAAAGTCATCGTGACCAATTACGCATTTGGCTCTTCACGACTGTTATATTCCACAGCGTCAATCTTTTTTGCTGGTATCATCGATGGCAGAGATGTCCTCCTCATATATGGGGATGCCTCACAAGAACATGAGATTGCATTATCACTCACTGGCCGCTCCTTCCGAAAGGCTTACAATACTTCGTCGTTCCGGGCCACGCTCACGCCGAGTTCCGTTATTACAATCTTCTCCTTCCCTACTGGGACTGAAGGCCTAGTGACGGTCTACGACTCCGACTCGCAGTTGGTGTTATTTGCTGACTCTGACACCATCACCACCTTCTGGGCGCCTGTCATTTCTGGAGACAATGATTCACTGCGCAACTTTTGGGGTCTGGGAACTAATCAGTCTGTCCTCGTGGGTGGACCATATCTCGTGCGGTCGGCTAGCATATCGGGAACGGAGCTTGCGCTGAAGGGCGACCTCAATGCCAGTACGCCGTTGACAATCATAGCTCCTGCTGTGATCAGTTCTGTAACATGGAATGGCGCTGCGTTGTCGGTCAATGCGTCCTCATCTTTGACGGTTATCGGAGGTCTGGTAGGAGAACTTACATTGTCATCTGCATCCGTTGACATCGCAGTGGCTCCGAGATTGGAGGGATGGAAATTCCGGGACAGCTTGCCGGAGATTCGACCAATGTTTGACGATGGTTCATTTGTCGTTGCGAACCATACCACGACCAACATTCCTTGGAAACCGTATTATTCCGATGGGACAATTTTGTACGGATGCGATTACGGGTTGTATGTGTCATTTCTTGTGATATCAGTTCATTTCAATGAAATACTTCGTAACATGTAGCTGCGAGAATATTGTCCTTTGGAGAGGGCATTTCAATGGAACGGGAACCGAGCAGAGCCTCAATCTTTCTATAAACGGTGGCGAAGGTGAAAATACATTCTCATCGATTTCTCCGATACCCGGGTTGATACCGGCCCATTCCTAGCCTTTGCCGCAAGCGTTTGGCTCAATAGTCTCTTCTTGAATACGTCTTACGGAAAGTAAGATATGTAGCAAATCTCTGCATGCTGCGGTACTAATACCATGTATTCATTTGCCAGTTCTACCAACAACAGAAACATTCTCGAGGAGACGGATGACATATTTTTCTTCCCAGAAGGCGCTGTTTTGCCGGGCGATAATGTCATTACCGTTGTTCAGGTACGCGTATATGCTGGCGTACAATGAGCTCTTAATGCATCCTTTGGCAGGACAACATGGGCCTGAACGAAACTGCGTGTGCGTGCCTGCGCTCTCAGGAGTTGTCAACTTCTAATGTCTAACCATTGTCGTAATGTATAGCAAATCCCGACTTCTCTAAAGGTCCTCGTGGCATACGTGGATTCCAGCTCAACTCCGGCAAGTTCACACAGTGGCGGGTTCAAGGGAAAATCGGTGGATATACAAAGTGGGTGCCACCGCCAATGTGAAATACATATATCGCTCCAAAGCTCATGAATGTTCTATCAGCTTTCCCGACAAGACCCGTGGCGTATTCAATGAGGGAGGTCTTTACGGCGAGCGTAAAGGCTGGCACTTGCCTGGATTCGATACGTCGTCATGGAAGTCGAGGGACCTAAATCGTGGTCTACCAAAATTTGCAGCAGGGGTTGGCTTTTTCGTGACAACATTCGATCTCCACATTCCAGAAGGTTTTGACGTGCCTATGTCTTTCAACTTCAATGAACCGCTCGGCCAACCCTACCGGGCGTACCTGTTTGTTAATGGCTGGATGATGGGCAAGCGAGTCGGAAATCTAGGGTGAGCTGGACATCATGTCATACGCTGGCAGCAGAACTGACAAACCGCGTTCAGACCGCAAGCTAAGTTCCCGGTTCATCAAGGTATTCTGGATTACAGAGGAACCAAGTGAGCCTACCTGATTTCTCAAAACGGAAGGTCGAATCAAATCTGACAATCGCACCCGTAGCACTGTCGTTGTTGCTCTCTGGGCGATGGAGGCTAATGCAACTATTACCCCCGACCTGCAGCTTAGCGTGGACGCCGTGTATGAGGGTGGACTAGGAGGCATAGTTACGAACAATCCTCACTGGACATCGGCAGGTCGTGTATGATTGACGGCAATTACTTACTTCACAACTGAATGCATATATAATACATCCACTTGAGCTCAGATCGAATCCCGCTCCAGTTTATGAAACTGTGTACACGCGTAGGCGGTGGTTTTATTTATTTTAATTACGCTATTTCGGCGTTTTGTACAAGCAGAGAAGTATGAATAATAAAATGTGTACAAGCAGCAGATCCACTTGAGACGTCCGACTAGTTTGCACTGCTAACCCGGGGCCAACGTCATCGTCGTCGCAGTGATAGGGAAGGAGTGTGGATCTTTTGAATATTGTCCGTCTCGAGTGTCTGTGCCGTCGAACATGATCGTTGGTATGAGAATAGCCCGGAGGCAATAACAATGTCCATAAATCCCATCTTCTCGTACAAGCCGCAACAACTAATTTTTCCTCACTATTACTCGCATTCATAAAGCTGCCGGAAATTGCACGGAATCTGTGAAGTGGATGTACCCTGCTCATTCCACGGAGTCCCTGACGAAGGCTGGCTCGGCTGGAAAGGTACTAATGGTTTAGGTATACTGCCCAACCATCAGTTCGTGTTCTAGACTGTAGATTGCGTGAGACTCGCTTCTGCTCAGAAACAAGTAAAAGTCTATGTATATGTCAATGAAAGACCGGGGCTTGTAGTCGATTCAATTAACTCATCGAGAATATGATGTTATAGGCATCGCAACCTACGTAAGAATTCCAACTGCAGTACGGACTTTGCGCTTGGGTTGAGTTGAAATATTATGGGAACGGCCTTAATCTAAAGACAACGTACGCTCGACATATGCGACCACTAATCCGACATTCACTGTGTACAGCATGAGAATGGTTGTCAGTAGGCTAGTCCTCAGACGAAATATCAGCTCCTGTTACACGAAAATCATAATTGATACCTTTAGGACCCTATGTGTGAGGACAAAAAGATAATAGAAAATTGCAAGCGCAACGTCCACTCGTAATCCTAGCCGCAAAGTCCAAGTGCTACAGTGACTAAATGAAGTCAAGAAGTCAAACAACAACACATCGCCACTAACCACTAACCACGTACAGAGTTTGTCGAGATCGCTCTATATCCCAAACTTGTAATATCTCATTCAGAACTTTGTCTTATTTATTAGAAGGATGATAAGCCAACGGATGCTTTAGCGGTAATGTGCTGCTAATATGAACACAAAGCACTGCAAATACGGCCAAGCGAACTCACCGGTACAGAATCGAGTTAGTCATAGGTCCCAATCCAGCTTTGAGGGGCTTCGGATGGCTTTAAAGTACTATGCAATAAGAAACGAAACTTTCAGAGGCATAGGAGGAAGGGCTGAAAGACAAGGCTCAGGCTGTTAGCGTATATAGGGTGCACGGACTGGATAGTGTATCCTCGATATATCACACATTTAGACCTGTTGTGATATTCCGGTGATACGGCATGTGTCGGAATGCTTTGTAAAGGAACAATCCGGAGCAAATTTGGAGGAAATTGGTGGACAGTGAATACTAGGAAGTAAATGATATAGATACACGAGACAGGCAGAGTCTTAGAGACAGCTCCTCGTGAGTTTGTCTACCCAGTGAGTAGTGACTAACAGTATAACAGCTGGAGTGCATGGCGTTCAAATCACAATAAGACCAATAAAACCGAGTCCGAGATTGGTCTTAAGATAATGCTGCAGAAACAGGACTGTGGTAACTGCTCTTCCGGCCCGGATGGCGGACTCCCCACGCCTCATTAGTCAGCATCACCCAACTGCGGCAATACTTCCATGTTGTCAATACGATTCTTAGTTACAGAGATGACAAGGCTGGAGTAAGGCGATTTCTCCGAAAAATACTTCCCCCGCATATGTAAGTGGTTCTCGCATATGATGCCGTCGCTACTGAGCTTGCGGTCGGTTGCAGTTAGCAAGAACAAAGGCCGAACGCCTTCGGTCACATCGCCTTTTCCCTTTAGACATTCGTTCAACGGTATTCAAGAAACGATAAGTGAGGATTTGATTTAGGCACGCGCGTCCAGTGATTGTGATTTCGTGTCAAGATTACTATCATCATGTTCAATCATTGCAATATCTAACGTTGTCGACTTTTAGAGGTTCTAATTCGTGGCAATTTCGATGCGTATTATCTGCAATGGTTGATACGTTCCCCTTTTCCAAAAACGAGGAGGTCCAAGCACAAGTGAACGCCAATATTTTCGGAGACCCAGAGTTGCCACATCTTCACCGAATACACTAACACTTCCCTCTCTAAAGACACCAAGGTGATTTCCAAAAGCTTGACTACGTAGCGAAAGCCTTGACTATTATTCAGTACTTTAGTCACTCAGAAATCCATGAACATGCTGGCGATGACGTACACCTGACAAGGATCCTTACATTCGAGAGCAATCTACACGCACGTATTCGACACATTTCAGCTCTGTTTAGAATATACGGTACGTTTTCCTCTGCTACCGTGTCCCATATTCAGACGTGATAAACGAACGCAGGGGATCCCTAATTGCTGCGAATCGGAGCCGCCACCGAGCTTATTTTTAAAGTCAAGACTCGTCTTCATCAGGTCCACATCCAGCCGGTTGGGCTGCCTTCGACCAAGGGTTCGCCTCTTTATTCCACCTATTGCAAAGGCCCACATACATCAGGGTCGGCATACTTGGAGAAGATGCGTAAAGACAAGGATGAGCACGATTCTCTTGGCTCCTTGCGGAAAGCCGGTCGTGCATGCTGACGGCATGCATCTATGACATCAATTCTTTGCATGGGGCTCCGTAAGCTACTTGTCTTCCATCCTCATTTGTCTTACTACGTTGTCAGGTAATAAAAACTACAGGAGAGTCCCGACATCTTTGTCTCCAAAACGTCGGAATGTTGTCGTTTCACCTTTGACGTCAGTCGAAGGGTCTACGTCAACAATCCTGGTTCTACCGCCAACACACGGATTCCCTACAAAAACTCCTTGGTAGAAGTTATCATATGTTGCTCCAGGTGCATCGATCTTTAATGTCCTCTAACCACGGTGACTCAACCTCATCCGCTCCAGATTTAGAGAGGGTGTATGCATTATGATGTCACTTTCTATCCTGTCCGCGCCTAAGCCCTACCGACGCTGATGCCATTACTCAGCCTCATCCATTTCACGCCGACTATGAGTGCGCCTGTCCGAGTCATGATTTTTCACCTTGTAACCTGATCTGGACATTTCGAGCTACGTATGAGACAGCTATTCTTCACTGTTTGTCGTGGGAAAACAATCTCTTCCTACTTTCCGAACCTGTTAGTCTGCAGTGGGTTCGAAGCGCCGACGTACGGACGAATCGAAGTGGACATACCTTACCATGACCGGAGCTCGATCTCCTTCCGAGAGGACGACAATTCGGATCTAGTCAAATATCAAAATTCCAGTACTCCACGAGCTCTATCATTTAGTCTTGCATGAATCGTTACTTCTTAACAGATCTATACTTCCAATAACACCTATCCGCATCCAGTGAGCTCGCAGTTATCCACACGGAGTCATGCTGATCGAGTGCGCTTAGATCGAGAAGTCCATCCATGTAACGCATCGGGTCTAGTGTGTCCTACGCAATATTTTGTCCTCCACTTCTCTTTTTAGGGCGTTGTTTCTTGTAAACCGGCTCGTCTCCTGCTACGAGGGACATCGCATGCGTTCTGGCCTGTTACAGTCGCCCTGTATGTGCGCTGCTGCCTAATACAGCATTACATTCCCATATCATCCCTGTCGTGCAGACATGCAGCCGCATCGCTGTATAGTTCTCGAACAATCTAGTACAACCAACTCAGGGTTCAAGGTCGTACGAGGCGGCGATAGTCACAGCGTTCCTCAAAAAACACATAGCATAAATTCTTCCAAAAACTTAGCGGCTTCGACGTCTCTCAGGCACGGTGCCTAAAACATAGTTGAAGCGGGGGACATGCGGAAACGTTAGAGTGGATATACTTCGCTCTTGGTACTAATTGTCGGGAGGTACCTGACGAACCACCTTCGGTACTCTGATCGCCCTTCGGTTTTCCGGTCAGCCAGCTTTCACTCGACGTCCGCAGCATTCCTAGTCTGTGGATATACCATCCCCGGCAACAGTCCCGACGTTCAGGCATGACTCTCGAGTCGGCCTTCTGCTAGACCCCAGTTGTCAGGTCGATTGTACCCGTTCGATCCCCAAATCCATGATTTCCCGACTTCTACAGTATACTTCTCGATACAACTGAAGACCTCCCCCGAGGGTGTCGTCCTTGTTATCGCACCTTGAGAGACGAACGCTGTTTCAATTACGAGACGTGAAAGATGGCAGTGGAGTCATGTGCATCTCAATCCAACACCGTTCTCCGGGCTATCATCGCATCCACAAACCCCTTGGACTGTTGAACGGTTCACGTTTGCATTGACTCGGAGGTTCGAAGATGTCCCCGAAGATACCATCCAGCTTGTGCTCGCCTGTATTGACCTCTCATGCCGTTGAACACCTTTCCACTTCACACACTCGTTTTTTTCCTACTTCACAAATTTCCATCAGAATTTTGTCCTCCTTCGGTGCCGACGAGCAAAAAGGGCCCCGGAAGCCGACTCTATACCGAGGCCTCTTGGTGTCAGAGTAGTAGGGGTCGTACAACACATCGTGCTAATTGCATGATGCGTGTCCCTTCACGACGACACTCTATGATTAGAGAAAAAGAGCACAACGGCGTTGCTATTTCTTACCCTACGATGAGCTGCATGACCCTAACGTTATCTGAAGCTTATCAGGAACATTACCCGGAACCGACGTCTATCGTTCGCTCAAATGTATTTTCGAGAAGCATATTGTGTTTCGAGTCTCATCGCGACAGTCCATTCTCCATGTGTGTTGCTCACGTGTTACAGTAGGCGAATACCATGTACGGCTCTCGAAACTATCACCTATAGCACATTCTTTGCAAAAGCCGCACTTTTCTGCAGTCTTCTTTTTACCTCGTCGATGAGGTTCGTTGTGAAGGTTTGACTCCTTAGCCCTGCGGTTCCAGTCGGTTGGTAACGACGTAAATGGATGCAAAGGGTCGCCGGGCTGGGTAGTCCCCGATCAAAGTATGAGGACAGTTCCCGCATCCCCTTACCCAGCATTCGTCTTCTCGCCTATGTCATACCATCCCCTCTCCCTATCTCCGTTGAAATGGATGCAAACGTGCATCCTTGTCGCTGAGCTTATGTGACATTCAGAGCCGACTCGGTGCCTTATGCCTAGATTGCCAATTTGTTTCTGGGCAAGTAGCCAGCAAGGCACATATCCCTTCGCCTACCATCTCAAAGATGATGAATATTTCCGTCCTTCACAGCTCCCGGCCCAGTTCTGTCCGCAACGCCACCCTCGCACCCAACCTTGTCGCGTGAGGGTCTCATAATTTGTTCCTAGAATACCTTTGAGGCCTCGCCTACAGCATCGTCGCCGCGTTCCTCAACCCTTCACGTTGATATCCAACGTGTGGAATGATCCGAAACGACTTGCCGGTAATGTGAGTTTGACCACTGTGTATTTAGTTTCATTTTCCTGAATATAAATCAGGCAACATGGACTTGTTTATTTGCCTACCAAGGCCTTTACTGGTGCCGTCTTTCTTAGCCTACGAAACAGGCATGATGTCCGTCAATGGCTCATATGCATCATCGAATCTCAGGTGTTGTACTGGTTCCTACGAGTCCTTACAAGAGTTTCGACCCAGACTCGAACGCCCCCTTTTAATCGTCAATATTTGACGCAGCTGCTGTGCTGACTGATGCACTATCCTCAGCCTACTCCTCCTTCGAGAAGCCTGTCCGTCAAGTCAAACCTCCGGCTTATGCTCCGTTCCATCTCGATTGTAGCGAACCAGGCTTGGATTGAAACGGTCCTCATGATGGGCATCGCTTCGAACAATTATCGGTATCATTTATGATCCCCACGTCTATTCTCCTCTGGGGACGTCGGTACGCCGATGGTACCGACCTAGTCATTCCTGCACCTCGGCACATCTCTGGTGCGGACGCCCGTAGTCGAAATATTTGTTGGCGCACGTAGTCCATATTGAGGCAAATGACTCGCCTGGTCTCAAATTTGACTGGCAGCCATATGATACCGACATGATTAGTTGCGCACGTCAGCGAACTAGCCTCGTCATGTCTCTTCAGGATCATTCTCGAGTGACAGCAGATGTAGTCGTGCATATGCTCAGCACATGTGGTGTCTTTATTCAGCAATGCGTGCATCGTTCAACGAAGCTGAGGTCCATCCACGCCGTGTGTTAATTTCCTGGTCAAAGCGATCTGACTCATTCTCCACGTTTTTCATCTCTGCAGTCTGAGATGGATTAAGCCAACATCCATTCATAAGCGCCAAGTCGTTCTGCAGGCTAGCTAATATTGTAGGACAAACTTCGGGCCAACCAAAATACAGGGTCAGTACTTCAACTTGGCATTTCAGTTCCAGGTGCTAGCTCGACCATGTACAGTTTACTCTTCAGAGCCAGGATAATTTGGCCAGATCTCATTCCGAGTATGTGTGCCAAACTCCTATCGGCTCTGAGCCTATCTGTACAGTGATCAATCATATCTTGCTATCTATCATACGCATTAGAAGCCTTGGACGACACCATTTCACTTTGTCGAATGTCATCATCTGTTAGCAGACTGGCCAGACCACTCCTAAAACACCATCCCAGTACTTCTTTCGCTAACCCTATCTTCTTCGCTTTCCATCGGCAAGCATTGGAAGCCAGCTTCCAATGGGCGGCCGACATGAGATTTAATAACCACCACTGTGATCCGGGCTTCCGCCTTATGTGCGTGTCATCGCCACAGCACACATTCGGAAGCGAGCTGATGATGGCAATGTGGACCAAATTCACGTTTACACGTTTACTTCCAGCGAAATCACGGTCTTATGCATATCTCGTTTTTTTGATGGCTTGACGCTTAGCGCTCTTGGATCACTTGTCGACCGGCGGCTTTCAATATCAACTTCTAACATGGAAACGAGTGATTTCGGAGAATTGATTGTTTGTGGAAAATATACGATGATGCGTCTAGACCTCAGTTCTACTGACAGACGACCCTAACACATCAGTGGATTCGTGTAAAGCATGGATGTGCCCTGTGGATCACAACACGCAATGTTCTTGGCCGCGACGATCAAGCCATCTGGTTACGACTCGGGGATCTTTCGAAGGTAGTTATGATAATCTCGCATGATGACCTACAAGGATGAGACGTTTCATGGTACGCAGTGTCAACGAAGATCTCTATGCAATCCTTGCTCATCCTTACTGGGCTGCGTCCCGCTTGACTTGATGAACGATGAACTTCGTTGCTGCGCGCTAAACGGTCATCTTCGCCGCTGGTGGGAATCCAGATAGGTACCAATACCACCGAGTTCTGGCATAGTTTCGAGAGTGGTTACGATGCTAAATTTCCGCGGTCGTAGCGAGGGTTATAAGGGTCAATAAGAAGCTGCGATGCCTTTCGTCACAGATGAGCCCATTTACCTTGGGAAGAGATGATCGAGCGCCCCGAAATCAGACGTTCCATGACATCATATAAAGACTAAAATCACGGCTGAGGCGATACGTACATTGGACTGGATCTCTGGCTCTCGAGGCAATCGTGGGATAGACTTCGGTAAATTAGGAGGTGATGCGAAGGGTCGGAAGCTTTTATTTAACGTTCAGAGCTGGGGCTTGAACTCGGCGCCATTACATGAAGGTTCCAAGAGGTTATACGCAATCATGGAGGATCCTGGGGCCCGTGATTTCAGGTAAACGACCGAAATTGGCGAAAGTTCGGTTCCGTGATAGCTCCGTCCATTCTCTTCAAGGAACTATTCAACACAGATTTCTTCTCTTCAACAGATTCTGCTTTGTTCCGTAATGGTAATAGCGATGGTACGTCAAAACTGTTAACTTCGGTTTCGTCTTATGATTGATGATGGCAGTAGTTCAGAATGGAGCTGATGTTTTCCTTCGGACGTTTCTGCACTTCGTTATCGACAAAAAGGTGGACGCAACGAGGCTGTTCAAGCCAACGTACTCCTGGGGAAGCTCAGATGCCGTCCACAGAAAATGATGCATCATTAATGACACAAATGTATGTTCTCTTCTCTTTCCAGTAACATAGCCGTGGTATTGGTTCTTTGTCCACGTGAATGTTGGGCACTTATACTGAGCCCAGAACTCAACGGTTCACGTTCACATCGTAAGATGTTCTTGATGATGAATTCCACACGCCGGATTGAATGTATAGGCCTCATCAAGTGCTTTGCGCTCTCGGTCTTTCGGTCCTAGCCAAACACGTGTGTCGCGTATCTATTCGAAACTCTGGTTAACGGAACAAGGGCCTCAAGATCTTCTCATCGCGCGGCCTTTTCTTCTATCTCAATTGCCCTCGTGTCCATGATATCTAGTTCATGTGGTTCCACAAACATCCACGCCGGACCGCGGTTCATCTCGCCCAATCGAACCTCCCACTGATCCCTAATCCTCAAACTCCCGGATTTCCTTTTTCAGGTGCACCCTTAAGTTATACCTATCAATTTGAATCTAGGATCGCCCACTGCCGATCATGCACGATAATCACTTTTTTGACGTTTCCCCGTCTGTCGAGTTACCCTCTTTTTCGAGGCTATGCGATAACGGGAGGGTTATTGGAGTACCAAGCCTTGGCGGAGGGTGGACTTGAGCGTGGATCGCTCCTTGTTCGCTCGTACCTTGTACCTGACACCTGCGTGAACCTCCACTTCACCCGGATCTATCTCTGTTGAACCGGTTTGTCTATACAAAAATGCTCCTTAGCCTTTGACGTCCTGCCTTGAAGCAAGACTTCATACCCGAGTCGTATTCGTTTGCGTTCCTGTCCAAACCATCAGTTATCACCTCAACAATACCACAGAACACCGACAGAAACACAGTCTTCTCCATGCTCGGCCGCACCTCAGAAATGTGGCTATGCAAGATAACATTAATGAAGAACACGGTGATCGTTCTCGAAGAGAGAGGGCCTCCTTTTCTTGTTGCCCGATCGCTTCATTCGATCGATTGTCTGTAACCTTGTGCGCTTAGACTTGTTTGGGAGCGACCGTGTAAACATCTTTTCCTTGGCTTCTTTTACCTGCTGGCAGTGTGCCCGGGGACCGGACGTTTGTTAGCGCTTGCTCCACCCTCATCTAGTAACTTGTGCCTCCTGGCCCGCTTCTCCTTACAACGCGTTCCTCAGACCTTCTTCCTCCTCTCTGCCCAACTACTGGTGTCTCAAACTCCTAAGTGGTCCTTTCGTGTCGGGGTGTTCCGAGTATGGTTACCTGTGCCTGTTGCGTCCATGTGCATGTGCTTGCTTGCCGGCGGGAGCGTCGTTATGTGCAATGTTCCATCGAGTCGAACGGCGCCCGCCCACGATATATGGATGACCCATCCTAAGTCCTTGCCCGCTCTGTACCTCGGACCTTGACGCGCCACCGAGTCTTTGCATGACAGTAATCCACCCGTCGAGGATGCTTAACCTCCGACTCCCCATTGACGTCTGTCGTTTACTCTCATACGGAGGATTTACGAGACCGTCGTTCATTTTATTCAAATTTTATTCAATCGCGCGCTGGCAGGATGACTCGGGCATTATCCCTGCAGGCTCCCCGCTGTCAATTAATTTCTTCTTCAGTCTCTTGTCGTGAACTGGGTCGTGTCTGTCTTATTTACAGTCGCCAAGGATGACATATTTTTTCCGCCGGGTCCTCTGTAGCTACGCTGTTTAATATGGTTGTGTTTTGTTGATATTAGATTGCTGCTGCGAGTCGGATTTGTATTGACTAATAATAATTAGCTTTTACGCCATGTGTCTGTACCCTAGATATCTAACAGTCTGGCGTAAACTTGTTAAAATGATTTTCCATAGTCAGGAGGACAGTAATGCGTCATAGTTCCAGCTAACCGACGTCAGAATTGAATTGGGGGATCTTTTAAGGACAAATACCCATTGCTTTCAGATGACAACGAGAACAGATGTTCCAAATGACGCTTGAATAAGTGCGGACAATATCGCTCAAGAGACGGAACAGACCTATAATTAAAGAAATGGGGGTGGTCGAGGCCGTAACGGAAACCCTCAGTAGTGGTGGATCAATCATCTGTTCCGAAAATTGAACGAACAAGCCGCAAGCCGCATGCAAGGATGATAACAAGCAACTTCGCCATCAAAGTGTGAACCGTAGGGAATGCCCCCGCGCTAACGGAATAAGCACCCCCAAGCCTGCTTGTCCCGAGGCCTTCAAACGCAATAAGTAAATTAAAACTAGGTACACGCACACCACAAGCGATAGATAACAATTGGCTTCGAATTCTTTCCCTGGTCACAAGGGATCACGGCTCCGGGCCCACCTATCTATCTAGCTACTCTTCGTCTTGGACTTGATCCCATGGGCTCGGTTGAGTGATGTGATCAAGTCCTTCCCTAACCGAAGGATGATGAAAGTGGGGACGACAAGCCATAATCTTGGACAGATGGTCAATCAGCCGAAGAATAGAATGGCACAAAAAAAATCGGGGGTGCATACCCGTTGGGAATGATCCAATATTGAATCAGGTCCTGCATACTGTTGTGTCCGATATTGCAATAACCGCAGTAGTATTCCTGCACCCAGTACAGCACGGTCTTGGCCAACGTCAAGTTGGCAGACGTGAACGCGACCAAATTGGCAGGAGGCCACCGCACGACGTACGCCAGGTACAAGTACGCAATATTCAAGAAATTTTCCACAATGTTAAGCAGGGCTAAAATAAACATCCACATTAATTTTTTTTCTCGGATCAGAGGTTTGTTTGATGAAAAAGATGATTGATGATGGGTGGGGTGGGGTGGGTGAGGGGGGAAGGGATGAGAGATGAAATTTCGCACATTGGGCGTTCGGGAAGCCATCTTTTCTTGCAAATGCCGGGACGCCGTATATCTGGAAAAAGAAAGTGTCAAGGGAAGTGGGTTGAGGTGGGAATGTTCGGATTTTACGTAGTCGATCTAGACGGGTGGGGTGATGAGTAAGGGACGCGCTATGGAAGGACGATAATGGACTTGCGCCCGCCGTACGTTTTGATAAATGGAATATGGCTGCCATATCCAGTGAAGATCGCCTCCCTAAACAAGGGTAGACCGTTAACTATTTCGCGAGGTAATACTTACGAGTGTCCGCCGGATCCGCATACCTCCATAGAGCGGGGCCTATTGTGGAAAAAAACGGGACTGGGTCAATACCAATTCCCTGCGAAGGCCTAGCCAACATTCACCTCAAGAAAAGATATCCGGCGTCCCAGAATATGATCTGTTATGTAGTAGAACCATTAAAGACGTAATCGAGGAAACATCACAATCAGCAAGCCGCACCGGGATAGTGATGAGGAGCCACGCAGTAATCCACCAGTAGGTCTGTGCAGCCATGATAGTATCTGTGAGGGAGAGGGAGGGTGAGAGTCGCGAGGCGTCATGATCCGAAAAACCCACCTGTGCCGCGAAGCCGGCGGCATCTTCCTCTTCGGCTCCCACGAGTGCCTCGACGGTGGGTCCCCACGACGTCGGGACAGAGGTCCCGGATATCGGGATAATATTGCGCGTCGCGTCTGAGAGCCGAGTTTGAGTGCGTCATTTCGTCGCGGCGGCGCAGGTGCTCTGCAGAGAAAACGGGGAAATATTTGAGCATGGTGATAGTTGGAGGTCAAGGTCAAGGTCGCCCATCGCCCTCGAGGTGGTCGACAGTACGGCGTACACGAGGCATGAATGAAGGGCAAGCCATTGTTCACACAAAGGGCAGGGTATTGCAGTAAATATGTGCATTCAGAGTGGCATAGGGTGCTGTAGCAGTGAGGGACTCATTCGGCACCGCTAGCACGGGGTCCACGCGGGCAGCCAACCGCCCTCCCGCAATCCCACCCACCACCCCCCAAAATAGCACCAAAATCTCATCTAATCTCCCATCCCCACGTCTCCCGCGACAATCAACGCCCAGAAAGGGCATGTATGTCCAAGTGTCGCAAAGTTTTTGATAAAAATCTGTCAGACTCTGTCAACGTCGCAGATCATACTCGGCGCCAAAAACCCCAAGCCCCCAAGTGGGCGAGGTGGAATCCTGATCTGCAGTCAGTTGATTTTGAATGCGGTGGGAGGGGAGGTGAGTTTACCACACGCGGTCAGCCCTTCAGTTTCCCAGGTTGGGCCAATAATGGATGGAGGTTGACCCTCGGTTGCTCTTGTTGGCTGATTGTAATTAAAAAAAGGTATCCAGCGAAGTTCGGGACACCACGAGATTAGGTTCTCTCAAGCAGGCCGCCCTCGAATCGAGTGGGATGGATTCGGAGTCTTTTTCGTCTTTTGTTCGTCTTCAGTCAGGCTGGAGGTCAAGTGGGGGAGAAGGAATGCAGAAAGCAGTCGGCAACCCGGCATCTATAGGCATCCGTAAATCAAGGCGATGGTCTTTTCCGTCTGGGCTCGGCCGGTAAGGAATCTCCCGAGCCGGGACTGTTAAGGACGCAGCGAGGGAGGGGAGGGTGGAAGAGAAGAACGAACCGAACGTAAAAAAAAATTAAGTTGCCACCGGCAAAATAATCATCCCAATCCAGAAGAGCGAACCAAGGCACGAACCACTTCAGGAACAGTTCGGTTGAAAGTAGTCGGCTGGAACATTGTCATATTTAAATTCGACTGGGTTCCCTGATATCGTCACTTTTCCCTTTCCCTCCCTCGTCCCCTTCTCTACGAAAGCATACCCTTGCTATCTTTCTATACCGTGCACTATGCGATTCCATAATCTGCTCGTCGTACTGGCCTCGGCGATGGCGTTCGTTGGGGCGGCCCCTGCGGTACGCGGTTCCTCCGCCGCACTTGGTTCCAACTTTTTCTGACTGTCGACTTTAGGGAGAACTGAGTGAAGTCGAGCTGCGGGAGGCGGAGGTGCGTGTCTGGGTTATCCTAATGCAATGCTGTACTTACCCCGTCCCAGCCCGCGAACGGCGGAGGAGGTCAATCCGGTCAATCTTGGCGTCGTGATGCTGAGGTGAGTGCTGCGGGTTCTCATTCAATCGTCTTCACGCGTTGACTTGTGTTTTTTTTCAATAGGATATCCACATTGCGCGTGAGGTGCGACTCTGTTTTGTGTATACAAAATGTTCGTCTATTTATGCCGTCTATTAGCCTGCCAACCAAGCTAGCGCGGCCTGGCGTCGTGATGTGCGTAATCCCGTATGGGTGGTGTATTCAAAAACTTACTCCAACACAGCCTGCCAATTCAGCTAGCGCGGCCTGGCGTCGTGAGGTGCGCAATTCCATTCGGGTGGGGTCTTCAAACGCTTATTCCGATATAGCCTGCCAATCAAGCTAGTGCGGCCTGGCGGCGCGAGGTGTGTATCTTCACCTGAACAACGGTTGGGAAATTCATCTGTACACCACAGCCTGCAAACCAAGGTAGTGCTGCTTGGCGTCGAGAAGCTGAGGTATACCCCATCTTCTACGCGTCTCATCTAATTCTGAACACTTGTCCGCAGCCCATGAATGGCGGCTCTGCCGGCGCAGCTTGGCGTCGTGAACCCGAAGCGGAGGTACGCAGCGCCAACCGTCTATCACCGCCCTCGACTCGACTCGCTGACCATTCTCCTTTTTATAGCCCATGAACGGTGGTGCTACCGGTCAATCATGGCGGCGAGAAGCTGAGGTATCTATCACCGCATCTATCTGCCCGTCTCATTTTGATTAACTCTCTTTCGAAGCCTATGAACCAACCAGCTGCTGGATGGCGTAGGGAAGCTGAGGTGAGTACTCTGCGTTTCACATCGAGGTGTCTCGTTCTGAGTAACGATCTCGAAGCCCATGAACCAACCAGCTGCTGGATGGCGAAGGGAAGCAGAGGTGAGCAGCTCTTTGTTTCCATTCAAGCTATCTGATTTTCTGATTGATTGATGATCAGCCTATGAACGGAGGCGCTACGGGACAGTCCTGGCGTCGGGAGGCTGAGGCTGAGGCTGAGGTGAGCATTCTTACTGTCCGCCCTTAATGTAGTATAAATAAGTCCCTCTAGCCCATCAACGGTAACGGACCGTCATGGCGTCGCGAAGCTAAGGCAGAGGTAAGGAATCGCACTCGGACCTTCCTTTTCCTTTGAATTCTCATCCCGTTTGCCCTGCAGCCCTACAACCAACCAGTCGCCGGCTGGTAAGCGCGCCCCGCACTTTTTTCAACTTTCAGAGAAATCCTTCACCTTCAATCTCTGATTGTTGCGGACATCAACGAACGTCGGAAGCGAGGGGCGGAGCCTGTTGTTGATCCGGACGGAAATCATACATATGCGTTGTCCTTTTTTTCCTGGTGTGTAGAGTTGGGGGGGTGTGTAAGTCAGTACTGATAGTCTTCTCGCTGTCTGTGTTCCATCGTCATCATATTTGTCTTATCCTACTTCTTCGGACTAACTATGGTCACTCCTTTGGCTCTTTTGTATACTTACTCAGCCGTAATGATTTTGATTATTTTTGGCAGTGGGGAGAGAGAGAAAAGAGTTCCCGCGCGCGTGGTGAGCCGGTTCGGCTTGCCGGAGACGATAATGGGGGCGAAGTACCTGCGAAGCTGAGTCTAACTTGAATTGGGAAGAGAGAGGACGACACTATTTAGATGGGTGTGCCTTTTGCTTACTGCAAAGGGCATCTGGGATGGCGACGATCATCTCCGGTGGTGTGGGGGTGGTGTTTGCTACTATGCCAATCCATTCATTCGCACCTTCCATCGACCCCCGTTCCTCACACGCCCCTCTGCATCTCTCGGACCTTCTTCATTTAGCGGAGCATGATTGGCAGGCCAGTAGTGCGAACCTTCCTTCTGCTGCACCGGTTCGTCGCAACCTTCTTCAATTAGCGAGTTGATGCGGTGACGTTTGCCCCCGCGGGAGAATGAAGGAAACGACGTCATAACTCATTCGTCGTGCAGGGCGTCTGTCCATCACAGCTCGCTCTTCCATTATTATTATTATTGGGCGAGAAATGTTGTCAGCATTATTCGCTGGAATGGTGATCCTACACAGCACATTGGATGCAAGCTTGGACAATGAATGCTCCCGGAACAACGCGAGTCGCGGGTTCATCACTGCTAATTAAGGACCGACCAGCTTTCGGGATGCGAGACAGACCGCGGGTTCGTATGGTATGGAAAGCTCCCGCGTGCAACGATGGGCTCCCGCGGATGGCACGTCCTTGTGCTCAACCACGTATCCTCGAAGTTACCCGTTCATTCATTCTCGAACCCAGCCTCGAGGCCGTTTGTTATGGGTTACGCCCATGACATGAAGTCAACCTGCTCCATTCCATTCCATTCTCTTCGCTCCATGCCCTCGCTGGCACGATGAATTCGTTCCCACTCCATTGACGTTCTAGCAGGCAATGCATGATATCATCATCAAGACACGTACTCCCACCCTATCTTCATTACGGCTTGGTTTTTTTCGATTGTAACCTGGAGCGACGATAGCTAGGCACACTCGCTACTACAATCACAGTTCCCTTCCCGCCGGAAGTGACTAGGGATGTGAGAGAAGGAGGGGGGGAGGCTGTGACGTTTAAAAGGTTAATTTTACGCGATCAGCCACGACGGTTGTCATGTGGATCGACTGCATAGACAAGCAGGGTTCGTTGGGACTTGTATCCGTCCTGGGTATTTGTGTCCCCCTTCTTCATTATTGCTTTCAATTGATGGTAACCCCCCGAGGCTATTTCGGGCTAGTCGGGCTAGGTTCCTACTGTGAGTATTAGTGGGAATCCCGACGGGTGGGGAGTTGGAGGGTGGGTGTTCGTCGAGCCTTGCTTTCTAGCTCGTGTGAGGACATCACGAAAAGTGTCTGGATCTGGTCAGCATTGACCGGGCTAAACCAGGAGCTGCACCGTGACGTCCTAGCAGGGAATCACCTCCGAGGTAGTCCTGATTAGGCCCGACGGTTCGCGACCAGGCCCTGGTCACGATTCAGCCTTTCCTTCTCGGAGAACTTCCTGCGATTACGAGACTTGTTGTCGTCAGGGGGAGTGAGGGTTCTTTCATTTTGCCGCTTCATTAGCGTGAGAGGGGATGTCTTTCGAACATATTATATTATACGGTTCGATATTAAGTATAAGCGACTGACGTGATGCATTGGGTCATGGGTGCTGGTGAGGTGACGGATATTAACCCTCATGTCCAGCTGTCTGGATGCTAGACCAAACGGTTGGCCCATTTTTTTTGTCTTTGTTTTTGAATTGTTTTTTTTTGGGGGGGAGGGTTAGTAGAGCTTATTCGACGCGAGGGGGAGTTAATGTCGTAATAGAGAGGGGTTTTCTGATAGTGCGGTGAAAGGATGCAAGCCCGGGTGCTTTCGTGGGTTAACCCACCTCGAACATGATTTACGCGCCCATCCAAATAAGTACAAGTATCCAACTTTTCATATCCGGCGGTATGGCATAACATATCCTACGGGCTCGGGAATGAACTCGTCCTTCTCATTCCATATCGTACCTCATGAACATTCCAACGTCCACTTTCACTCATTATGAAGTACTCTCCGAACTTGTCTGTCATGAGGGAATAATGCGTGTTGCCTGCCAATGCCTTCGGGGGGAGCACCACGCCAAGCTCCGCGTATTATAAAGCGGGATCGCAGGCCGTTCCTGTTTAATTTACTCAAAGCAAGCACCGACCGGAGCGCTACATGCACCCCAATCCCCAATCCCCATCCCCGTGTGCGGAGAAGAGAAGATCACCGTGACCGGGGTGTTTATTATTTAATTAAACAGGCGGTTCAGCTGTCAACGTAGGGAGAGAGAGGGCGGACGTGGAAGTAAACGCCGCAAGAGGGGACGGTGTTGTCCTGAATCCTGAAGCGAGGGGTACCCCAGAAAAAAAGCGCGCGCGATCAAGGAACGAGGGGGGGTGGTTAAACGAATTATGCCCATCCCGATTCCCGACGGTTTTTCTTACTTACTTAATCGGCGGCGCTCCCGGGTGGCATGGCTCGTTTCTGCCCAGACAATGTTTCGAGCTCGGGTTCGGGCTGGGTTCTGTTTTGTGATGCTGATGTGATGTGGGTAGCTCTCGGGTATTTGTTTCTGGCGGCTTTGCCAGTGGTCGCTCCTTTTCGAGTTGCGGGGTTTTTGTGATCAACTTTCAAGTATTGGGTGATGGTGATGCTCCGCGGGGGGGTTCTAGTAGGTTTAGGTTGTTCTGAGCCAGCGCTGCGCCTAGTTTAGCTTGGAGGACCACCTAGTAGAGATTAAAATCCCCGTCCCTCTCTCACGTTGGTGAAACAGGAATGATGTGCACCGAACCAAACTATCCTGCCCATGGTAAGAGCTAGAATGTGAGTGGTCAATGGGTCCATCAAGGCTTGTCGATGCAAGTTTAGCCACTTTCTCATCATGGGTCCTGGGTCACGGGGAGAGTGGTTGCATACCGGCTATTCATTATGTTTTTCACAGTCCCATACCTTGAGGACGCCTCTATCTGACTTTCTAACCCACTCCATTCCGTTCTGGTCAAGCGAACCCACCTTCATTACACTCGTTTCCCTGGTACATGAAGTATCCACTTATCCTTCTCCATGTGAACCTTGCCTCGAGGTCGTATCAGCCACTACATTCCTCCAACCAGGAGAAAGAAACTTTAATAATACAAGTTGCGTCCGGCAGTGTGATACCAGTATGAAGTATCAGCTGCAAACACGTACCCCTTAAACATCTCCTTGACGCATCATCGCACTCATCTCATTTCAGGTTTCCCATCCTCTCCGCACTAGCGTCCTAATCCACCCACTCCTTCCAAATCCACCAACCCACGCGCACGATTGACCATCCTCCACACGACCCTTCACTCCCCCATTTTACCTTCAAGGTTAACCGTTTCCATCCCCACGCCGCCATCCTTTTAATATCCCCCCCTCCCCCCCACCCTCCCCTCCCACCCCACCTTCATTTCGGTACCGTATCAGAAACCCGAAAACCGAAAACCGAATTACTTGCATGTGTATGCCCATCCCGAGTTAGGGCCCCCCCCTGCTTTAATTTCGGCTCATGGTTTATCAGCCGGCGGAAGAGGGATGGATGCAAAAAGCGTGTTGTGTATGTATTCAACGATCAATCACGGGAGAAGCTCGCGAGCCGTGGAGTGCATCGTACCGGATTGAAAGCAAAGCAAAGCAGGTATTCCTTTCGTTCAAGTTGATCCTATGGGAGCGAGAGCGAGATGGGACGTGTTCAGTGGGTACTTGGTGGTGAAGATTAGGAAGAGGGCACCCCACCCTACCCCGGGGCTGGTGCAAGGTGCGAGGAGGTGGCGGTCCCGAACTACTGTAGATGGTGTATCGCAGATCCGGCAGGGAATCCGACGCGTATGGGATTCTCTATCCTGCGCGCATCCTTGGAGAACGCGTGATGCGCGTTGGGTACAGTCTGGGGTATCGGCCGCCACTGGTAGGACGAGTTGAAGGCTCGGGCTGAGACCGGGCAGTGCGCAGGCTTTCTACAGATGGATAGTCACCGGTGGATGCTCCTCCTCCTCCCAGCCCCTTGCTATCAAGGGCCCAAGGAACGGACTGAGGGAGCACCCGCGCGTCGTTCATTCGTCTTCCAGGTCCCACATATGGGCATTCCCAACCAATTCTCTTCCCAGATGCATGGCTTTCCCGCGAATGTGCTTTCCCAGTGCCTCGCTGTGGGATTCAATTGACTGAGAGCCCGAGGTATGGAAGGGTGATCGTGATTCATCACGGTGCCTTGCGTTCGTTCGTTGGTTCGTTCGTGTTCCATCCTCGGTCTACGTTGCTATACTTACTTACACGACGAGATCCAATCCGTGCTTCAGAGGCGGGCGTCTAACGAGGACTATCCATTCCGAGTCAGCTAACCCCAAACCAGCCCGGACGGGGAATTGTGATGATGATGATGAGAGCCCAGCCGTTGGAAGTTGGAAGAGGAGGCGTTCCACGCACTTTATTCCGCGCTGAAACTCTAACGCCGCCCCACCTCTCGTACCCGAGATACTGCACTTTCACTTAACGGTGACGCGGCTGATTCACGAGAGAAGGCTCGTATGCGCACCTAGCGTCAGCGTTGAATTCCTGATTTCTTGCGTTTCTGTTTCTGTTTCCCTGCTCCGCCTGAGGCTCGGGATGACGCCCCTCCCCTCTTGGCACCTGACCGCAAGGTTCCTTCCTGAGGAGAGGAGAGAGGAAAGCATCTACACGTTTCCCGGTTCTTATTCCTTATTTCCCCTCCCTCCCACCCCAGGATGCGACGTATCTTCCTTCATCGCGGTACTGTCTCCGGACTCGGTACAGTCAGCCACCCCCGACCCGAGTCGACACGTACATGAAAGCGGCAGGCGGCTCGTCGTTCGACTTGGGCGACGTGGGGTCTTCCATTCGTGCGCGCGCCTGCGCCCCAGGTTCCGCACTCGCCGCCAACCAAGGGCCCGTCTCCTCCCCTGCAAAAAAGTCCCTTCGCGTGCTCGGGGACTGCGTCCTCTCTCGCAGCCAAATCCAACTCGGCGGCAGATTGGGATTAGCCCCATCTGTCGTTCCATAATGAAAAATCCCCTCCTACATTGCAGCGGCTCCGAGGTGTGGGTATTAAGTATCAGCCACTGGGTGGCGGCGGGCGTTATCTCCTTGGAGGAAAGAGTCCCGTTTCCCGTTTCTTGTTTCTTGTTTCTTGTTTAGATTAGGGTAATCGCACGTGGTCGTGGTCGTGGCGAAAACACAACGACTTGAAGAGAGCTGGGTTCCGTCGCAGCAGGATATGACGCATACGTGTCCTCTGGGGGTTGGTAAGGAGACCGCGGTTTCATGCTACGTGTAGACTAGAGTCGAGTGTGGTATATGCTGGATGCTTCTTGAATACCGGGCTCCGAGTCCTAGTGCGTGGAATGAAACACCTCACGTAGAGCGTAATGTGGAGTCTTTTCCTTTGCGTATGGATTATGGCGTGCACGTGTGTGTTTGGATAGCCGTTAAGAGGGAAGAGGGGGGCGGAGTATGATAGTGAGTGCTCAAAGGAAGCATCGGAGTCTACGGTTATCTGGCGCGACACTCGGCATTCATTCATGCATCCGTCCTCATGAAAAAGTTTCGCGTTTAGGGGTGCGCCACGGGCGTATGATATGAAGTATCAGCCACAGCGAGGCTGGCTGCGGTGCGGAGCTGGTTTGAAGTTGGTCGAGTGCGATAGAGATAAGCGGCCACGAGGCGCGTCAAGCATTGGATGTGCGGTGTATCAGCCACAACTTAATTCTACTGAAAGGGGCGGGAGAGCGGGAGTAAATTAACCCGCGGCGTGTGTGTTGGAGGGGGGATCTGATTGCCGGGAAGGAACGGAAAAAAGAGGAGAGAGCATGGGGGGGAGAACGTTAACGCCAGGAAGGGTAAAGTTGCCCGAAGCGGCGAGGCACGTGGGGGAATTAAAGTTTTAAATTTGTGTGCCGAGTTAATTATCGGGGTGATGTTCGGAAATTGAAGGTGATTGGTTTCATGTTTGTTTCTTCGCTAGCTGGGGGGGATTAATTGCGTGGGCCGTATTTAAGGGAGGCGTACGAGCAGAGTCGACAGGAAATTGCGGGTGAGTCGGTCGTCGCTGCTGGGCGAGTGCGAGCTGATGGTTTTTGTAGAATGGCGATCAACACACAGACAAGCCCCGCGGCGACACTCCCATACGACGTGCTGCGGGAGATCTTTACGCTCTGCGTCGCGGCGCACCCGGCGGCGGACGACTTTCTGGCGAGCCCCGCGTGGCGGGTGACGCAGGTGTGCGGGCACTGGCGCGCGGCGGGGGTGAGCCTCGGTGCGCTGTGGGGGCGCGTGCACGTGGACTTTGACGTGCTGGCGCTGCACCCGCGGGTGGAGCGGGTGGTGTGGTGCCTCGAGCGGCAGCTGGAGCGCGCGGCGCGGGTGGTGCTGCGGGTGAGCGGGCGCATCCCGGTGTGCGGGGCGCACCCGGTGGTGCGCGTGCTGAGGGGCCGCGCGCGGGACGTGGAGGTGGCGCTGGGCGGGGAGGAGAGCGTGCGGGCGGTGCTGCAGGGCGCGGCGGAGGGGGTGGAGCGGCTGGTGTTTGTGAATCCGGGCGGGGGGCGGTTCGACGCGGGGTTCGGGGAGGCGGCGCCGGGGGTGGAGCTGGGCGGGGTGCGAAGGATGCGGGCGGAGGGGTACCCGGCGCGCGTGCTGGGGGTGCGGTGGGAGCGCCTGGAGGAGTGGGAGTTTGAGAAGGGCGCGGAGGAGGGCGGGCTGTGTGTGCTGGCGGGGGCGGGGCTGTGCCGTGGCGTGCCGACGTGTGCGCAGAATCTGGAGTGGATGGAAAGGATGCGCGGGGCGCGCGTGTTTCGGAGCTGGGCGACAAGGGCGGTGGTCGGCGGGTGGCCGGTGCGGCATGATGTGGTGCGCGAGCTGTGGGTGCGCGGCGACGGCGTGGGCGGGCTGCTCGCGTGGCTGGAGCTGCCGCGGCTGGAGGTGCTCGGCGTGCTCGGCGGGGCGGACGCGGGGGCGCTGCGGGGGCTGGTGCGGCGGTCGGGATGTGTGATCAGGGTGCTCGGCGTGTCGGGGACGGACGGGATCCGGGAGGTGCTCGGCGAAGCAAGGGACGTGGAGCGGCTGGTGGTGGTGGGAGGGATGCTCGAAGAGGTGCAGAAAGTAGTGCCCAAGCTGCGAGTAGACAGGTGTCTTAATTAGGCGATTGATTGGTAATCACAAAAGTTTTGGGTGTGATTGCGACGCTCTCCTTTATCTCTATCATGTCGCAGTCTATGCCCACGGTGAGCCCCCGCCTGCGCCGACGACGACTGACGTAACCTGCTCCCAGGACGCACTCCACTCGCTCTCCGTCGCCGCCGCCAACGCGCAGCCGATCCCCGAGTCCAAGCACCGCCGCCTCTCCTCGACCGGCAAGGCGAGGAGACGCCTCAGCGATGCCCGCGACGCTGCCTCCCGCCCCTCGTGAGTGCCCCCAGCCACCCTTAGCCCGCGCTGACCCCAGGCAGCCCGACGTCCGTGTCTGCGCCCGACGAGCTCGCGGGGATCTCGAGCCCGGTCGTCATCCCGAAGAACGGCAAGAAGCGCGGCGTCGACCACAAGTGCGAGAGCTGCTCCAAGGTGCGCCGTCCGTCTCCGTCTCCACGCCCCGCTCACGCCGGCAGATCTACCGCCACCCGTCGTGCCTGATCAAGCACCGCTGGGAGCACACCCCGCACTGGCGCGAGTCCAGCAAGTACGTCCTCAGCAAGCACCAGCAGGTCCAGCTCCTCGAGGCCGCCGCCATCCTCAGCCACCTCAAGAGCGAGAGCCTCCCCGAGGATAGGAGCCTCTGGCCCAGCTTCCTCAGCGGCGGGCCCCCCGCAGCCAGCAGCTCCAGCGTCCCCGTCGGCGGCCGCGCAGGCCCCAGGATGCACGACTACGACGTCCAGCCCGGCACCCCCATGGAGGTCCTCGCCCCCCGCTTCGAGTACGGCAGCGTCGGCGAGAGCGTCCCAGAGTCCGATGAGGACGACGACGACGAGGGCGAGGACGAGATGAGCGAGGACGACGTGTGGGAGGACAAGGCCAAGCAGGAGGCCGAGGAGTGGGATGGCTTTGATATGGATATGGATTAATCACTCGGTGGGCTCTCTCTCTTTCACGATTCACGACCACGCATGCATGCATTTCCTTGTCTCTTTATTTATATCACGGACAAACAAGATTCGTCGCAAATGTGTATTAGTATTACCTCTGTATGTACTTTGGATTCAATCGGTGACACGTAGAGTATCTTTGTCACGGGTGCCGCAGATCCTCTCCAACGTCAGCGTGCCTTCCTCCTTCACTCATCTCTGCCTTTTGTACCCCGCATACGCATGTCTGGCCTTCGTTCTGCGGTATCAATCTCGTATATACCCTTTTAGTCTATTGACCCTTCGCGAGGGGTCATCGTACCATACTCCCTCGCATCTCCCCCTCTCTCCTCCTCCCCTTTTGGTGCGCCCGGTACCCCCTCCTCATTCTGCGTGTCATCCCCGCCGTGCTTTTATTCCGTTTCGTTTACCATGGTGCGCACTGGTTTCTCCTCCATGCTCGTCAAGACGTAATGTATTACGTCCTACTGACAAGCGATTTCCATGTGCGTGCTTGTGCGGGTCCTTATCTGCTCGGACTTGTGCTTTCTTTCTTTCTGGGGGCTGCGGTTACTCGTTCGATGGTCATGCGTATCCTAGGTCTCATGATGTATGTATGCGTTTTCGTACCCCTCGCTTAGCTCCGTCTCACCTCTGTCTGTAGGGGAGGGAAAGGTCCTGATGCGCAGGTCGAGGAAATCTCGGTTCTGTTTCTGGTTCCGGGAGAAGAGAGAGCGGGCACCTCGGAGACACCCCCTCCCCCCCTCAGGCTCCTCCTCAAAGACGCCTGACTTGCTCTACCAGTTAACCCCACTCCCACTCTCGCTCCCTTTTTTAATCACTCGTCACAGATTCACGAACGTGCAACCCCCCTCTCTCGGTACCGACGTGCGTTTTAATTAATACTTAATCTCACGCTCCTCTCTTGCGGTGCGTACGTTTCCTGCCCGCGTTCTGGAATACGCTGACCCTGGCTTGGCTCCGTGTTTTGTTTCGGCGGAGGGAGGGCGTGTGTGTCGGATGGGTGGGAGAGTGTCGAGAGACTTTCGTAGCAGATGTTCGCACTTGTCGGATCGCACTCATCATGGAAATGGAAGGGGATCTCTTTCCCGGCGACTCGATTTCGTGTCGTACCGTTCCACGCGTACACGTACGAGTCGCTTATCCGACCGGCGTCCTAAACCTCCAAGGGGGGTCCAGGCTTCGAAGTGGGGAGTGAAGTCTTGACTTGCGTGTTGCGTTGGTGTTCCTCCCATACCGTTCGCCCACCAAGACCGAGTTGGGGTGTGGGTGGGTTCCTAGTCTCGTTTTCGTTTCGTCTGAAACCCGGTACTTTGTCTCTTCGTGCGTATGTGGGCGGGGCGGGGGGGAGCTAATAGATGGACTTCCTGGGGTGAGGGCGGTGGTAAGCATCTATGGGTGGGGTTTCGCGGGATTGGAGGTGCTCATACTTTTCTATAAAAGCTCCCCCCGATCGGAGTCGGTACCGCAAGGGGTAGGGGACGACTCCACGTATGCATCCCTCCCTCCTCCCCTCCTCCTCCTCTAGCCACCACCCCATCCCCAATCCGACAAACTCGAGTAGTAAGACCGCGTCCGGGGGTTATCGAAGAGAACGAGAAATTACGATTACGAGATACACTATCTATACGCCCTTCCAAAAAACAACCTGCTCTCTTGACTCGGATGGAATCGTGAGTTTGCGGGAACGTAGGAACCCCGACCGGGGACCTACTGTCACTCGGGGACTAAACCTTCATTTTGGCGATAGGCGGGGGAGGGGTCTAGGCTTGAGATTAATGCTTGCACGGCATGCGAGATTATCACTTGCGTGCTGGTTATTGGGTCTTCCCGGGCCCCCCGACGTACCCTTGGCTTTGGGGTGGGGTTTCGTGTTAGCGCCCACTAAAGCAAGTTGTGATGTGGGTTCCTGGATTCGTTTTGCGAGTAATATACTGTAGGAAGATGAAGCGGCTGCGCGTGTCTAGAATGGTCGTTCGTGGTAGGTCAGAGTTGTTTGAGGGAACACGGGACGCGGGACATGTCTTTGTGATTGGTGACTGGGGGAGTGTGCTGGGAGGTGGGAGGTGGGTGAGAGAGAGGTGAGGAGGATGGGAGCTTTGTTGTGTTGAGTCTTTCTTTTTCGTTCGTCCGTCCGTGCCGGTGTTCTCCCTCCATTCCTATTCCTATTCCTTCGTCCTCGATAAGCGCATGCTCGTCCTACCACCCAAAGCTCGAGCTCTTAAGAAGGCGCCTAATCGCATCATATCATATGCTTCCGGGTGCGTCGCTTACTTTTCTGATGTCCGATATTCCGAGTTGCCGGGGGAGGTTCTAGGTTCGCCGTGGGTGGGTGGGTGAGGTGTGTGGTTCCCTCGAGGCGCGTGTGATATGATATGTGATATGTGATGCGTTCCTGTGGCGCTCCGAGGGCGTCGCTGTTTTCTGGTATGAGGTTGTACGTAGGGTGGGTTGGGGGGGAGGGGAGGGAGCAATGTTAATTTTAATTGGCTGCCCTGTGTCGGGTGCTTTGCTGGTACGTGTGTCTGGAAGTGGGGAGGGTCTGCTTGTTGGTGGTGTTGGTATTTGGGTTATGGACTTGAGAGGGAGGGGAATTAGGTTTTTACGCACAATGTCAAGGAGTTCCTGGTGAGAATTGGGTTTTTTTCATTATTGGTTCCTCCGTTCGTCTGGGTTTGAGGGCGTCGAAGGATTGATGTTGTGCTAGTGTATGGGAATGGGTGTACTACTCGTGTTGGGACTTCGAAGGAACTGTGATGAAGTATCGCCGCGTTCTTTCTTTTCCTTTCCTGTCGGCATTCCCGAGTGCGCCTGCCTTTGCTCGTACGATTTGCCTTCGGCGTTTAATTATGAAGTGGGTGGGTTGTTCCTGAGGGTTGCGAATTGGATTTCAAGTTCCATTTCTTCTCGACGTTCGGGGTTTGCCTTTGGTGGATTGTGATAAGGGTTTTGTGTTCTCTTTATGCGCCATGGGAAATGGGAAGGGGAGTTCGGTCCGGGTCCTGGGATGAGGAACTCGGGGTTTGTTTGTTTGTTTGATTGAGGGAGGGAGGGAGGGTTAGTCTTGTGATAAGATTTTTTGGATTGATGATGCGGTCCGTGAATGAGGAAGTGTGTTCACGGATTGGTGATTACGTCGGACAGGGTTTAGTGCAAGGCCCGAAGGTCTGTCATCATGGAGATTTCCCTAGGGCTCGTATCAGGCGAATTGGATTTGTGAGTGAATCTCATATGTTTCTGCAGAGTGGAATTGGAATTGGACCGTGAGTCACTATTATGAATGAATGATGTGCTTCCCAAGTCGGGGGGCGAGCGTTTCTGGATATGAATGTTTTACTTGAACGCCGTGGTGTGCTGAAGACCCCGAGCGCGTGGGATTCATGAACGGTACACATTGAGGGATTAATCACCGGGTGTTGAAGCGTCAGGATTACTCCGGGAGATTGGTGGTGGGTATTAATGTTTCCTTGTGATCCTCAGGGGATCGGTGCGAGGATCCGATGGTGGGCCTGAGTTCGGCGTCTTCCTGGAGTTCTGATATGCGACAGGGAGAAGCGGGCGAGACGTGGAGGGGGTGTCTCCGATAGCTGTATCTGGGACGTGCATTGCCAGGCGAAGGGTCCTGCTTGCTTAGTGTGTATGTGCGCGTTTTGTCCGACACGTCAGAGGTGGGATCGTCAGAGGTCGGCCCAGGAACGTTCATAGCATGTCAACGTGATTATGTATGAAGGATGACAGGGAGAGAGATTTCGGCGCGAGAAGAGGACGGGAGAAGGGTGTGTATATGTTTTCATTGAAAAAAGAACGGTTATGTTATGACAACGTGAGAGGCTCCTTTGACGCCCCGAGGAGATGTTGCTATGGTGTCGTCGGGGCCGTACGTGTAGAGTACGATGTAGGGAGGCTGCCATTTATGCTTGAAGGCAGGGTGACACGGCACCGACATAAGAATGTAAAGCAATAAGTAGCAGGGGGCACCTCAAAATTGAACGATACATGTAAAGAAGGAAAAGAAAAGAAAAGCGTCTTCTCCCGGGCCTAGCAACGTCCATAACGTGACTCGTCGCCCCGGAGTGCAAGACCGACTTGGAAAAAAAAAAAAAGATCCACGGAGGCAATAAACAATAAATGAGGAATCGGGGAATCTGTGGGTGCACGAGGTGATCGTGGCGACCCTGACCGATGAGGGGTGGAGGGGGGGACCCTCACCCTCCCACTTGCTCGGTCACTTGTTTTCGCTGCCTCCGAACCCTCCACTGGATCTCGCCGAATCATGGGTGGGGGTTACATAAGGGCTGAAAAAAGGGGCCGGCGGCGGTTTTTTGCGAGGTTCTCTCAAAAAGCGCCAGCCCATGAGAGGGCTATTTTAATCTGAACCCCCACTGCTCCTCCCGTTGGAACCCCCACCCTTGCCCTTCCTTCTACCACCACCACCACCGCTGTTAACTGACTGGAATGAATCCGATGCTTTTTATCACGCTAGCGACGATAGCGCTATTCGTGTTCGCCTGGCAGCGCACGCTTACGCCGGAACGCGCTCCTCGGTGCCGCTTCCACCAGGTCCCAAGCCGCTTTGGCTACTGGGCAATATCTTCGATTTGACCTGCGAAGGAGCTGTGGCTCGTCGTCACGAAGTGGGGGAAGAAATTCGGTGGGTCCTCCGTTCCCTGTACTGCTACCGGCTGACGTGACTATGCGTGCTAGGCGACGTCGTCTACATCCACGTCTTCGGGCAGGGCCTCGTGTTCCTGAACAGCCCTGAAGCAGTCACCGACCTCCTCGATAAGCGGGGCGCGGTGTACTCTGATAAGCCCCAACTGGTCATGGTGGGAGAACTGTGCGTGTTTCTTTAATTGTCCGGTTTGGACGCGTCTTGATCATTGATCCCGCTAGGTGTGGATGCGAGAATATGGTACGCCACTCCATGTGAGATCTGGACCCTGCATCGCTCATTTAGGGCCGACAGGTCGCATTCACGGGGTACGGAGACAGGATGCGGAGGCAGCGTAAGCTCCTCACGAGCGCGCTGGGCATCAAGGCCGTCCCGGCGTATCACCCGCTTATGGAGGAGGAGACCCAGGTCTTTTTGAGGAGGCTGTTGGCTACACCCGACGAGCATCTGCTTCATACGCGTAGGTACGCCGGAGGACTCACGCTCTCGGTGATTTACGGCTACACCTGTCTCGACCAACGACGACCGGTTCCTGCAGATGGCTGAAGGAGTGCGTCGATATCCTCTCAAATAGAATCGCATCTGGCGGAGGAATCTGGCCCGTGGATATATTCCCGGCGTTGAAGAACTGGCCGCTGTGGGCTCCGGGATCTGGTTTCTTGAGGAACGCGATGGTGTGGAAGGCCAAGATGGAAGAGTTTGTCGAGAAGCCGTTTGAGTATACTCTCAGGTCACTGGTATGTTTTCTTTCTCGTTTGATTCTCTCTTTCTTTCTTCATCTTGTGTGCAACAGAAATACGGAACCTACGCGCCTTCATTCTGCTCAAGGCTTCTCGAGGAGATGGATAACCGTTCTGAACAGTCTATGTTTGATCTCAAGTGGACCGCGAATTCCATGTATTCCGCGAGCGGTGATACGGTGGGCCATCTTTCCCTGTACCTTGGGCTTATCGCTCATGGATTTATCCAGACCATTACGACCGTCATGCATTTCATCTTAGCTATGATACTTCATCCCGAGGTAATGGACAAAGCACGCCAAGAGATTGACAGTGTCATTGGAACCGAACGTCTACCCACATTTGCGGACCGCGCTTCCTTGCCTTATGGTATGTGCAGCTAGTGCCTCGCACTCGGTTCCACTAATTGACGCCTATATCTGTAGTCGACTGCTATTCTCAAAGAGACCTGGAGATGGGGTGTTCCAGTTCCGCTATGTACGTGGGAGCATCCTCGAGCGAGACTGGGTCATTGATTATGCCCTCTAGGCCTACCAGCATCGGCTCATGGAAGACGACGTCTACCGGGATATGTTCATCCCCAAGGGTTCTTTGGTAAGCTCCGAGCAGAACTTTATGTTTTCCGGGGTATCTCATTATGCGTGTTTTCGAATAGGTCTTTGGGAACATCTGGTGCGGAACGCTTCCCTTCCTTTTTCATTAAACAACTCTGATCCGAAAGTACATATTTAGGTCCATCCTTCGCGACGAGTCGATATACCCGAATCCTGATGCCTTTGAGCCAGAGAGGTTTTTGAAGCCTGCGGATCCTCTGACAGAGAAGCGGAGAGATGTACGGAATTACGTGTTTGGATTTGGGAGACGGTGAGTTTTGTCTCTTTTTGTGTGGCGAGGTTGAGGCTCACTGGAGGCGTTGTAGGACGTGTCCTGGTGCACACCTCGTCGAGTCGTCAGCGTGGCTATTGATAGCGAATATGTTGGCGACGCTGGACATACAGAAATTCCATGGACGATGAGGGTAACGTCATCGAACCAGTGGTAGAGTTTGATAATTCGGTGTTTAGGTATGTCTTCCTTTCTCTTCCTTCTCCCGTGACTGACAATAAGATTCGAACAGAACGCCGAACCCATACAAGTGTACGATTAAGCCTCGATCTGAACAGGCTGTAAGAGTCATCAGTCAGGCGGGTCTGTAATTTTATTGTTGTTCATTCGTTTGTTCGTTTGTGGTATTTTTAGTTTGTACTCATCAGCATGGGATGTTTTATTGCATCAATTTAATAATCATATGGGCATAGTTAGCATTCGCAAGAGGACATTTTTTCCGTTACTTATAAGTATGTATTTAAGGTAGCATTTTCCCGCCGTATTTCGCGCTTTTCTGTGAATGAAGAAATATATTGGCAATTGTGCAGTTCTACTATATGTCTGGATAATATCAGTGGGGACTTGAGAGAGCGAGATGGAAGGTGTGGTTGAACGGGCCGGGCTATTTCGGTGGTATTGCCGCTGTCAACTTCGGGGTGGACCACGCTTCTTATTTCTCCGCCTTGGCTATCTCTTTATCGTGTTCCTGCAATGAACTCATAAAGAGTTAGTTGTCTTCAAAGTTCAGCGCGCTAGGTTAATTCTTGACCTAACCGAATCCATACACTTTTGATAATTGAGCCAATAGGTATTTTAATGATATTTGCTCATGAAGATCTTCTGCATATGGGATGATCTCCCAAAAGTGCGATAGAATTGAACATAATCTAGGCAGAATTGTTGCCAAAAGTAAATATGGGCGTATTTAATATTGAAGCTACCACGTGCTCCTACTTGAATTCTTACACGCTACGTCTCCATCACGTATACCCCGGTGGAGGACATGGAGGGGTTCCTGAAGGACGGAACGTTCCCATGTGCAGGGACTTTATGCTTCAGCTTCATGTGTGGTAGGGACTTGGCCTTACCCTTACCCCCCAACGCCCTATCCAGTGTCACGGTCAACTTTTACACTCTCAACAATTACTAGTACTCGGTCCAACCACCGTTCGCATGAAACTATTTCCCCCAATCTAAACATAATACAACCTTTCCACCCCCCCCTCCCCTCCTCCATATGATCATGCGTGCGGAGCCTATACGGCACGTCTTCGTCTTCTTCCGCATGTTCATTTATGTCGGAGCGTGCTTTAAGTCTTCCCCTCCTCCCCCCTCCCTTTGAATTCGCTCCCTCCCTCCTCATTTCCTCATCCTCATTCGAGTTCGAGTTCTGTTCTTCTTTCTGTTTAATCTGATATGGCGGGATTTGACAATACGCTGGGTGCGCTGCTGGTAGGCGGGCTCGTGGCTATGGCGTGCGTGGTTGCTCTGGGTGTCTGTAATGATTGATTGATTGAGGCTCGTGGGGCGGCTAGGCTGTGGGGTATAACGTGCGTGCAGGGGTATACGTTCTTTACGACGAATCAGAGAGATCGGGTGGCGTTCAAGGTGCTGGTGAGTTGCTGCCGTGCGGTTGGATGGGATGACTGGTTAATGGCCTGGGATGGTGTAGATCGCGTTCCTAATGTGAGGACTTTTCCTGCTTGGTAGTAGGCAGGGGGACTGAGGGCTTGACGTGCAGAATATTGGATACGTTCGACTCGGTGTTGAACGGGCATATCCTGTATTTCTATCTTGTCAAGAATTATCTAAACCCTTTGGCTGTGTATGCGCCGACGTGGTACGTCGTCGTTGTCCTCTTGATCCTTTAAGATTTATTCCATCGTTCTGCCACATAGGAGTGTCATTGTGAGTTTTGTCATCTTTGTTTCTGGATGTCGGGCGCGCTGAGAATGAGATTGTCAGCTCCACGTTGCGATCACGGTACGTGTGGTTTTGGACTTATCTCCATCGGTTTTAGCATTTACACGCTCGTCATAGTCGATCTCTGATTTCATAATACGGAGGTGAGCTTTCGTTTGGTTGTGGCGTGGAGTCAGACTTGTGCTCATGGACTTATTTGCCTAGTATGTTCGCGCGCCGGGTATACCGATGTAGGCTGGATCGTTGCAAGCCCAGTCCGAGAACTCGCGCTGATTTAATCTTTGGCTGTAGTGAGTAGTGGGAATAAACTCATAACGCTGTGGATTGTGAGGGTCTTTTATCCTCAGAGACTGACGATTTAATTGCTGATCATCGTCTTTCAGGCGGCAGTATCGGCTACAGACCTGGGTACGGCATTTATTAGACTAAGAGACAATCTACTCACGCTACGGCGCGTGGTGCAGTCTGTGGTATCGGTAAGTCTGTCCATCCGTATTGTGTGGCAGCATTCCGTATTCATACCGAACAAACAAGTGATCACAGCTAAAGCGTCCGTATTCTTCTAAATGCCTAAGACAAGTCTAAATGGTATGACGTACAGGTTTGGGATATCAAGCTATCTCGAGCTGGACACACTCTCTGTGCGTGCTTGGTCGATCAGCGGCGAGGCGTTGCTTTCTTGACTTGATATTCATCTAGGCTCTGCTGTACTTGAACTTTGCGGCTGGGACGACGAGTGATCTGAGCGTCGCTCTCGCACTGTGTTATTATCTCTATACCTCGCGTACAGGATTCCAAAGGTGATTATTGGCTGTGATGATACGCGTGGAACGGAGGAGCTAATATTTCTTACTACTAGGACCGATTCGCTGATAACTATCCTCATGGCGTACACGGTGAACACTGGATTGGTGGTCGCGTATGTTAGTTTTTCCTGTCACATAAACGTCGTTGACCGTCCTGCAGAATTGATGCCGTACTAGGCATTCTTACATATGCTGTGATGCCGCATAATCTCATATTCCTCGGTGAGTAAATCAAGCTTTGGTCTTTCATCCTCTTATACACGCCTAGGCTTCTACTTACTTCTGAGCAAACGTGGGTGCCCTACAATCTACAGCCTAAGTCACGGACTAATCACTGGACAGTATACCTAAACTCATACCTTGCGAGCCTCAACGCCCGCCAGGGACTGCGCGAGATGAGCAACCAGCCAGTGTCCATCCAGTTTACAAACTTTGCGCAGTCTTCCGGCCGGTTCACGAATGCGAGTGAAGGTGAGGAGTCGCGTCCTACGGAGTTGGGCGAGAAGGTGGGATTTATGAATGCTGCTATTGCACCCGGGCTTAATTCTTCCAGCGATCACATCCGACGGCACTGTCACTCGAAACCGGTAATCTGCAGAAGAGATCTCAGCCAGATAGCAGTAGCAGTTCGAACCCTCCAACGCCCATCACAGCAACGACGGCAACCTTGACCCCGGGGTCGGCAGTTTAAGACCCGGACATCTCAAGTGGATCTGCTGCGTATATATTTATTTATTATTCATACTCTTCTGTTTGTACAAAACGCCGAAAAATGGCGTAATGAATGAATACAACCACCGCCTACGTGTGTACACATAGTTTCATAGAGAACGGGATTCGATCTGAGCGAAGGTGGGGCTTTATACATGCCATCAGTTGTGAGGTAAGTAAATGCCGTCAATCATACACGACCTGCCGGTGACCAGCGAGGGTTGTTCGTAACTATGCCTCCTGGTCCACCCTCATACACGGCGTCCACACTAAGCTGCAGGTCGGGGGTAATAGTTGCATTAGCCTCCATCGCCCAGAGAGCAACAACGACAGTGCTACGGGTGCGATTGTCAGATTTGATTCGACCTTCCGTTTTGAGAAATCAGGTGTGCTCACTTGGTTCCTCTGTAATCCAGAATACCTTGATGGACCGGGAACTTAGCTTGCGGTCTGAACGTAGTTTGTCAGTTCTGCTGCCAACGTATGACATGATGTCCAACTTACCCTAGATTTCCGACTCGCTTGCCCATCATCCAGCCATTAACAAACAGGTACGCCCGGTAGGGTTGACCGAGCGGTTCATTGAAGTTGAAAGACATAGGCACGTCAAAACCTTCTGGAACGTGGAGATCGAATGTCGTCACGAAGAAGCCAACGCCAGCTGCAGATTTTGGTAAACCATGATTTAGATCCCTCGACTCCCATGACGACGTATCGAATCCAGGTAAGTGCCAACCTTTACGCTCGCCGTAAAGACCTCCCTCATTGAACACGCCACGGGTCTTGTCGGGAAAGCTGATAAAACATTCATGAGCTTTGGGCGATATATGTATTTCATATTGGCGGTGGCACGTACTCAGTATATCCGCCGATTTTCCCCTGAACCCGCCACTGTGTAAACTTGCCGGAGTTGAGCTGGAATCCACGTATGCCACGAGGACTTTTGGAAGAATTGGGATTTGCTATGCATCACGACAAAGGTTAGACGTTGACAGCTCCTAAGAACACAGGCACGCACTTCCAGAAGTCTCGTTCAGGCCCATGTTATCCTGCCAAGGAATGCATTGAAAGCAAATTCTGGGTAAGAAGTGTATATGCATACCTGGACTACTGTGATGACATTGTCGCCCCGTAAAACGGCGCCTTTTGGGAAGAGAAAGACGTCATCCGTTTCCTCTATAGTGTTTCTGTTGTTGGTAGAACTGACAATTGAATATGTAGCATCAGTACCGCAGCATGCACAAATTCACTGCATATCTTACTTTCCGTAAGATGTATTCAAGAAGACGTCATTGAGCCAAACGCTTGCGGCAAATGCTAAGGCCGGGCCGGTATCAGTCCGGGTATCGTGAATTGAGAATGTGTTATTACCTTCGCCACCATTTACGGAGAGATTGAGGCTTTGCTCGGTTCCCGTACCGTTGAAATGCCCCCTCCAGAGCACAATATTCTCGCAGCTACAAGTTGGACGTATTTCATTGAATGAACTGGTATGACAAGAAATGACACATACAACCCGTAATCGCATCCGTACAAAATTGTCCCATCGGAATAATACGGTTTGAGAGGGATGTTGGTCGTGGTATGGTTCGCAACGACAAACGAACCATCGTCAAACGTTGGTCGAATCTCCGGCAAACTGTCTCGGAATTTCCATCCCTCTAATCTCGGAGCCACTGCGATGTCAACGGATGCCGATGACAATGTAAGTCCTCCTACTAGACCTCCGATAACAGTCAAGGATGAGGACGCATTGACCGACAACGCAGCACCATTCCATGTTACGGAACTGATTGCAGCAGGAGCTATGATTGTCAACGGCGTACTGGCGTTGAGGTCACCCTTCAACGCAAGCTCCGTTCCCGATATGCTAGCCGACCGCACGAGATATGGTCCACCCACGAGGACAGACTGATTAGTCCCCAGACCCCAAAAGTTGTGCAGTGAATCACTGGCGTCTCCAGGAATGACAGGTGCCCAGAAGGTGGCGGCAGTGTCAGAGTCGGCAAATAATACCAACTGCGAGTCGGAGTCATAGACTGTTACTAGGCCTTCAGTCCCAGTAGGGAAGGAGAAGATTGTGATGACGGTATTCGGCGTGAGCGTGGCTCTGAATGATGAAGTATCGTAAGCCTTTCGGAAAGAGCGGCCAGTGAGTGATAATGCAATCTCATGTTCTTGGGAGACATCCCCATATATGAAGAGGACATCTCTGCCCTCGATGATACCAGCAAAAAAGATTGACGCTGTGGAATATAACAGTCGTGAAGAGCCAAACGCGTAATTAGTCACGATGACTTTAGACTGTCGTCCGCCAAGAGTAACTGCTGAAGCGATAATCGGGATCTGAAGGTTGCCCTCAGCTGTAGCAACGTTGATCTTGAAGTCGGTGATATCACTGTTCGTAAGAGATGAGCGAGCGCACGAAAACTTGCCATTCGAATGAGACCCTTACGTCGACGTGGAATCATTGTATCTTATGATGTAGAACCCAGCTTGCGTATCAGGATTGAGGAGGTAAGTCGCAAAGACTGCATTAGACGACAATATTGAAAGACCCGTGGAGCTGTCAGCAATCCAATTTGTCTTGTAGAATTCTGGCGAGCTTCGGATGAATAAACCTTGCCTCTTCAGCTCGTCGTATTTTGTCATCAATTGTCATGCTTCATCAATCTGAACCAGTTTGAGTCCTAGTGCGCTAAGTTGAAAACACTTGACTTACGGAAGCTCCGTAGTCGTACGAGGTGTAGACCTTCTCGAAGTTAGTCCCGGTTTGATTTAAAAAGATCATCAATAATTACCCCACTGGTTTGAAAAGTCAGCAAGATATAGTAAGAGCAGCATAGCGGTCAACTTACTGGAACGGTATTGCCCCCCAAGATGTACCGCTAGGGTATGTCATCAGACACAGTACAGTGAGACAGCTAGTACTGGGACGGACCCATAAATCATGTAGTAACTGAGCAGCTTTGCATTGCTGGCCCATAGCTGAAGATAGAAAACAGACATGAAATCGGGACCCGTTCGGACAGCGCAAGGAGCATAGCCTGATATGACTAGTAATAAGAAGCGGGCAGTAGAACATTAGCTTAGAGCGTTACCTGGTGCGGTTGGCCCCCATGCATCGAACGAACCTCCTTGAAATTCTGTCCAGTTCAGATTAGTTTAGAGTGCGAAGACAAAACAGCCGCGCGGACCGGGGAAGTACCAGGGCTGAGATGGATTGACTGCTTCGTGATATTGATGGTAGTTCAAGGTGACCCTGTTCCAGTCCAAAGGATGAGAGCAGTCGAACCCTTGCGGATAAGAATCCAGTCTGACAAGGTGACGATAAGAAGTAGAAAGGAGAACTCAAGAAGATGGCTGACCCGTAAAGATCGACGGCGCCCTGATTAGAAGCAACGGTGTTGGCACGAAGGGCTTAGAAACTCATCAAACAAACTCACAGTTCCGTTGATGAAGTTACGGCCTTGTCCTGGATCATTGTAGGTAAGGGGCAGTACAATGCTTGAATTGCGATAGACTTCTTCAAGTTCAGCGAAATACTCTCCGCCAACACTCTGAGTAAATTCGTTGTCTGCAGTGGTGATTCAATGTCAGTCGTCTTCGTACCAGGAAAAGAAGCGCACCAATTTGTATAGCTGACCGAATGTGAGATCAGAAGCAGCCGTATCAGACAGCGATGCACTCACCAATAACCGGCCCCCCTTCGGTGATTTGATACGGGCCTGTTTCTTCGATGATCCCGAGAATATAATCCATCCATGCTTCCTTCCAATCGGGGGCGCTTGTTCGCAGCGTTCCAGCAACTTCTGACGTAGCCCAATGTGCGATACCGCCCGCCGAAGTCTCTGCATTGATGTACTAAAAAGGGTAAGAACTCAACCGTAGAATATATTAACGCAACTGACTGGGCCTAGTGATCTCAGAGTTAAGCACCCTAAATCGGCAGGAAGAACTAAAACACACCAGGACGTAGAACAATCCAAATACCTGCATCCAAAGCGGCCTCGTACAGCGGCTTCAGAGCTCGAAAGCCGTCAAAGTCCACGACTCCGCGCGATGGGTTGAGTAGACCCATGTGAACATAGACACTGACAGCATTCAGACCTGATGCCTTGACCTTCTGCAGGATGTCGGGCCATAAGGACGGAACAGGTAGCCGAAATGTGTGGAATTCTCCGGAACTGCATAATCATCAATATCAAGCATTTAAACCGAAGAAGATACTGACTGTAAGAAGATCCTTTGACCACGTAGTGACAAACTGTAGTTGTCAAAAGAGACTTGGTCCGTGAATGACACTCCACGACGGTACAAAGTGTCACCATTCTCATCATGAATAATAGACTTAGCGAGTGCCCCGATACTGCTCCTGTAAAGTAGAGCGGAAAGCCATGACCAAAGGAGTAACGTGGCCGTCCATCGTCGAAAGCGTTCAGCTTGTGTACTGCGAAAGTCGGAAGAGATGTTCATTGGAGGGTCACCCGGTATTATTTACCACCAAAGTATCGTCGACACTTTTTAAGGCAAATCGTGTGCGAACATAGGAACTTCGTTCGCCCTGGATGGCCCCCCATGACCGATTATGAATCATGGGGACGACAGTCGAAGCACGCAGAACAACGCCCGGGCCGTATATATCGCATTTCAGAGACCATCGACGTTGAACAGACTGGATTCTGTGAGCACCGAGGATTCTCCGCAGAAATATCATGACCGCTCCACATGTATATTGAGTCCTCCGTGGCTCATATGGGCGACACACAAAGGGGCCGCCAAAGATACGTAGCCTTGGTCGGGCCGTGCCACACTCGCCACTGGAAGAAAATCGGTGAACTTCGACCCGATATGCGGTCAACCTGCAGATTGCGCCTTGCAAGGAGGGCTGACATTTAGCTTGAACGTTCGAATATTGGCCGTTGCGGCAAAGTACAATGTTGGCGAAGGAGCCAATGCAGCGTATCAGTTGAACTATGGGTCAGACAAGTGTCAACAAAGCACCAGTCACAGAGAAGTTGCAGCATCACTGTATACGGTCTCACGTGCGGAAGCGAATATCAAAAGGCGTCCTTTCTCACGAACCTCTGCCCTGCCCCAAATCTTGTGGATGCCTAGCGGTACACTGTGTAATTTGTGTTGATCACACTCACAATCTTTCAGCACATTTCTGCAGCGTTGTATGCCAGAATTTGAAGGCTATAAAGGAAGATGGCCGGACTACATTGAGGGTATTAGATTGGTGTAGCTAAGGCAAATGCAAAGCGATAAATCGACAAACTATCACATAGGCGAATGACGGCCACAGAAGGGGGATAGAGTCGGTCCTAGGAGATTTCATCATGACCCGGGGCTGAAGAAGATCTATCAAGCACGCATTCAGGAAGGCTCTTGCAAAGGTACGAGCTTGGACGGCAAATGCACGCATCCGCCTCCGTGCTATCCCCCGAGGAAGTAAAATGCGACTACGACCTACTGGATGTAATTGTCCGAAAAAACATTGACCAAAATATGACAATCGATTTACTATTATGAATGCATATTCAACATACAGGAGAAGAAATGGAAAACCAATTTGACTCACTCTAGTTCCTACTCCGTAGCTTTATCCGATAATTGCGGCGAAATCCGAAACTGTCGTCGCAAGCGAGGTCCTAACGACAGTGCTAGTCATGGTTCTAGACTAAGGAGCTTGAAAAGCGATATTGGCATATCTTTTGGAAGCATTCGACGGGTTTTGCGAACTTCTGCAATGGAAGATGATCATTTAATGAAATCATGCACCACGAACAACTAGTACTCACGTCGTCGACGTCAGCGTTTAGTTGTTTTATCTTCTCAACGTTGACATGCGCCTAATCATTCACCTTCCTGCAGTCGTCACCGGTGCTTCTTGCACATGCTCGACCATCAGCTCGCTTCCGAAGCGGTATATACGAGTTGCAGATACATGTGGTAGATCACGATGGGTTGCTATTATTGTTGACTGTCAACAAAAAATATGAATGCAGTGACGGGCGACACCTGCTAGGCGAAGAGAACAGTGGAGAACGTGTTAATAGCCTATGCGTTCTGGTCTGGCCTCGTCTACAGATGATCAAAGGTGTCGTGTTTCCCGAGGCATGAAATGAACATGATAGGAGAATCGAGCTGGACCAGACGAGTTGCGGATCTGTGCCAACTAGTTCACTAAATGGCGAGTCATGCCAGCAAGTCGAGAATGATTGTTCATTAATTTGAATGATGGCCAATGGGGAATGCAAAGTCAGGAGGTTTGGCGTATTACTTCTTGATTGGGCTGTTCCGAGCGTCCTTTGACATGGTTCTCGTGCAACTTCAGCGAGAACTAGATATAGGGAAGATGTCGGCGGCGATAGAGACATTGGACGAAAATACGGGCAAGAAGCAAACAGGGTATACATTGAGAGGATGACCCGCATCGCCATGACTGTTCAATGCTGCCGTCTATCCACTAGCGCTGACTAACTGCCACCACGAGCAACCGCCTCCTTGCAGCCGGCCCTGGGGCGCCTTGTATTGTGGGTAGGAAAAATGGTGTGACCATTCAGAGGACGGCCCTCATCGCTCAACGAACGTTTTCCATAACCAATAATCCATGGACGCTACCACGAGAATCCGCTTCTAAACGTCCACATGAGAGACAAACATGACTCCCCGGACACCCATCTAGAATGTCGCTGCAAGAAACTCGTCTTTGAGAGACTGCGGTCGGCAATGTTCCTGATATACATTTGGCCCTCGGCATCGGAAAATGAGACGTCGAGATAGCGCAATGGTTATCAAAACGACGGCTATAAACTCGTCAAACGCCGACAAGCGTTTTCCATCAAAGACTATAAATCTAAGGGTAAAGGGGCATGAATGAAGTGAACGGAAGCATGACGTTCTGTATGCTACCCGATTGAGCAGATGAACAGGCTGGGAGAAGCGATTGATGTGTTGGCACACAGTGTCAGAGCTCGAGAGACCACGAGGCCGGAGATGGTGCTCCGTCGTGAATCGCTGAGTAAATTTGACGACACCCTGATAGCTTCCGCCATTTTCTATTGATAGGCAGAGGAAGGCGTAGTGCTAAGGACGGAGCACGCTTGAAAGGGTGCTGGATCGACTGACGATGGCGATATTCCCAGGGCTATCTCAATATGATGAGAGCCTCAGCCCTGTCCGCCAAATTAGAGGACAAGATAGGGAAATCGTTCACTCGCAACCTCCTCGTTCAAAGGTCGCTATAACCGTCATTGAAAACGGATACTTTCAGCAGCTAGCCGCGCCCCTTGCCCACATCTGTGGTTTGTCAAAAGCGAGTTGGAATAACATCAAGTTGAGATACAGTCATCAGTGGAGGGTCATGACTAACCTAGAGCACGACTTGGACGGTAGATAAAGACACAGTCAAATGTTCAGGTCATGCCGCGGTAGAGTATTACAAGCACTAGTGCATATCATATTGATGGCGAGAATACACACAAGGACGCATGTAACTCCCGTGGGCGTTGTCCTAAACAACGATAGTTAGCGCATGTTCACCAACAGAGACGGAACATACTAAGGAAGCCTTCGATATTCAAATCCAAATGTAGCCCGCCAACTCTGCTATCAAGCTGTTTCTGAATCAACGGACATCTCTGCCTCATACTGCAGTCGAAGGCCATGATCGCGAGTTGAACAGGAGCGACGTGTGTGAAATTCGAGATAATTCCACCAGGAACATTTTATCAATTCTGCTCGCTTTCTGGATGGCAATGGAATACATGGGACGTGGATTCTTTGAATAGCATCCAAAGTAAAATAGCAATGTCATGACGTTTTGAAGACAAGGATATGCGTTTGGCAGATTTGAGCTTACTTCTTCTAACGCCAGAACCTCATCGACACATTGTCGGTCCTGGAAAGTCGCTAAGTTATCTGAGCAGAGAAATGAAGATAAAACACACTCACGGAAAACTGAACGTGCGCAAAGCCTTTCCCAACCTGAGATTCCTTGTCTCGAACAGTCCAAACCCTGGTCACCCACATTGGTGGTATCTTCACATCTCTATCCTTCTCGTCGTTGTAGGCCAACAGTCCACGGTTTCGAAAATCATCTAGAGATCTTCTCAAATCCAGTTTATCGACAAAAGCTGATGACTTGGCATCGCCGTCAGCCGAGTCGCCACGCTCTTCAGAGCTTGCTCTGCCAACGAGATCCACACGCAGAACACGATACATACGCCGGCCGGTAAGTGTGCCACTTTGTATTCCCTGATGGCCCCCAACTCGCCATGTTAGGGCGTTGATATCCTCTCCAACTTCACGGAGCTGCCATTTTGTCTCTTCTGTCTCGGAGCAGGAGACATCAGACCTGTAGGTCACGGCAGAACAAGAGGGCACCTAGATAGAAGAGGACATTCGATTCGGAAAGTGAGAATAGATATTGGTTCAATGTACATCAGTCAAATCAAACGAGCTGAACAACCTTGGGAGAGTTCTCTCAGAGACGATCATCCGTTCTCTAGAATGCGATGCAGGTACAGATGCAGTGAGCAGGAGTGATGTCTATATTGGGACAATTTGAGAAAGAACAAAAAGGAAATAAATTTACTGTTTTACTCACCTTATACCGGTGATATGAGTAAAGTTAAAGTTGAGTTAGCCTTCTTGCAACGTTGCGGATTTTTCAATATCATTGGCGCAAGTGCACCTGTATCGTCTTCTTCTCGTGCTCTGAGTACATGTCTAGACGTGTACGATTTCTGCAAGTGTGGAATGTCTCTGAATGAGTTTGAAGAGGACTTCAAGTAAGCCCAACTGTATCTATTCCGGAACAAGAACATACTAATTTTGTCCATAATGTCTTTGACCAGAAGTCTAGGTTAATGACTTGAACATAGAAGCCAAGAGGCTGTACTAAAAACGAGACCTAACACAAAGACGGTATACCATATCTCAATTCTACTACCAAATGTTTGCCTTACGATGGTCCCAACCCATAATGAATTCACGGCCAAGCCTCATATCAGATGAAGCCGCATGATTTATCACAGCGGCCTGCCACATGCTCGAATGGTATTGCTAAGTCATAAGCGACCGTGCCGTGATCATGGAACGTCAAAAATGGTACCTCAGCTTTGAGTAAAATGAGGACCGTTTCATTGCTGGAGGATCACCAAGCCAAATGCGACTAGTCATGTTTTTTTAATATTCTTTAGTGCGTCGTGCAAAATGTTTGCTTGCGCCCAGAGCAGCAAAGCTGATACGAAGTAATACCTCCATTCAACGAGAGTCAAAAGACGTTGGTTCCACATTCTGCTGACACATTTATCGCAGTTTAATTGGGCGATATACGAGAATATGAACATTTTTACAATATCTCGTGCTCGCCTCCTGATAGACTCTATTTTCCTAAGGAGACACCGACTTCACTCGCGTAAATGGTCTGCGAACCAGCCTAATGAAGTAGTGGCACTGTTCACTTTGTCTTTGTCCTACTGGTCCATCAACCGAATGGATCGAACTTTGTTGTAGAATTTCCATGATTCGACATTCATCCTGCATGACTAGTACTATTAATGTACCAATCGGGTTTTAGACAAAGACCCGAGAAGTCTGTTTTGATCCCCCACATTCTTTCAGTTGACTTGTCTTCCATTACTGGTCATTGTCTTTTCCGCTTTTGGAGTAACATGGGTGTATTTTTTAAGGTCAATGAAGGACTGGGTGGCATTCAAATACTGGCTATTTAAACAGCGGGGACATCAAGGAAGTCCCAAGCTCACATTCCTCCTTATTTCATTTCATCCTCAGTACTCACACTACATCATGTTGGCTGCTATTTTCGGTGCTTGTGGCATGGCTCCACCCCCAGCTGGACCAGAAAGACTCAGGAACTTTGTTTTTGATGTCGTTGCTTTCCGAGACACGTTGATTCGAAGCTGCCCCAAGCAGTACGTGGCACATTTCTTCGATGCAAGTCTTCATGCTCATTTTTCCACTCTAGATGGGCATTGGTCCTGGCTGACGCGAGGGTTACGACGAACCGACAGCTACTGTCGTTTGACTTCAAGCCTTCGCCTGAAGACCCCGGGCGCCTCATCGAAGTCGACATCCCTGGCTCAGGCTTTGGACTCGACAATTGGGAATATCCGGATTGTAATGTGGATCGTGCGAGAGCACGTCTCGAGCGGGAAGCGTGGATACAACCCAAGACCGTTCGACCGCAGACCGTGCAGTGTGCCGCGTGTAAAAAACAGGTTCATGGTTACCCTAATCGGCCAGAGTACGATATGATGCGGTGGCAAGACCATCGGGATTATTGCCCTGATATCCGGCATCAGATGAAGGTGTGCATTCTGAGGACGCTGCTCCCCCGGCGCAGGGAGTTCATCCACCCACCCAATAGCAAGGATCCGGTTGAGATTGTACCGCCGGAGGTTTCGCGGAATCTTCTTGAAGGGCATCCAGAAATCATGGAGTTTGCGGGAAATAAGGATGCAATCAAGAGTCTTCTTGCTATGTATAGTTGAATATGCTGTATCACTTAGTGAATGTACTGTATACTTGTAGTACAAAATGATGAATCTCTCTCACCGATGAAAGAGAAACACAGTTTCGAAATGAGAAACGGTTGGCATTGATCTGCATGCGCTGCTATTGGTAGAAGTAGGCTTTGAGCCTAAAGGTTCGAACTCTCAAGCAGTTGAGATTTGGGCAAGATTTGAGTTGAATCGGAATGATCGTGGCGGCGGATCACGCATGGCAGACCTGTCACCTCGGAGTAGGAAGCGGGATGGATACTTAATTAATTAATTAATAATGGCTTCTCCACCAACCACCACCGTCAAATTTCCGAATTCTGAATCGCCTTTGACCTGTCCCAATACGCCCATTTTGTACAGCGTCACTATTTCGAAGAGTCTCTAAATTTGGTGCGGCATCACTATGACCGAAAATGTTTACGAACGTCGAGTATGGACAGAATACGACATTCATAGGAGTACGTATTCGGCCTATTTGTGAACAATGAGTAAATTCCTGACGCAGCAAACAGTCAGATATCATGGGAGCAAGAGAGTACGGAGGATTATGGAGACGCGACGATGAGAGAGCGATTTTCGTGCCTTTTGCACAGGCATCGCCGAGTATTCAAGTTCTGATTCTTCTTCAGCCACTGGATTCTCTTTGGGTATTGTTACGAGTAACACCAAGAACTAAACCTATACCTGGTATGTTCTTTGTGTATATTTCTGCTTGCGCTCAGGCTCATATATGGCACTAGTATTTCGGATTGCAAAATTATCTCGAATAGCCTTACCGTTGACGGCTTGCGGCATATCTGTATCAATGAACAGGCTCATCGTAGCACAGAACCAGTACGTCATTATCATATATGTCGTCTGTTGAAGGGCTCAGGTCTACATCAACCTACTGCGAAAGGGAACTCAAGTATAGTAAGCCGCTGTTCATACTCGCGTTCTTTGAGGAGTGATGACACGGCCTTTAGAGGGAAGCCCAACGGATGTCAAGATCACTGTGAGCTCTGGCTCGGTCTATGATGACGACTTGGGCTCCGTTTCCGCGGTACACCGGGCATTGAAATCGGTCCGGCATGATAGGGAACACGCGCCTCGTCAACGGTCATCTGGCAAGAGTCCTCCTCTTCTATCGGGAGCCGAGAACCTCTTGGGCACAATTGATGTCCCAGCCCTTCGTGAAGTCGTTCTCATAGCCACTAATGAAGGCTTTTACGTTCCATGCCTTCTCAGTGGTATCTTGACAGCACTGTCCAAATTGATACGTCATTCACATTGTTCGCTCAGTCGACTCTCTCTTGTCAATGTAACCATTGATAGGGACAAGCTTCTATCAGTTCTGCAACTGACGCCGTGTCTTGAACAACTTTTCATTAGATTCCGTCCATGGACACCTGATAATCAGCCGGGGATGATGTTTCTTGTGGAAGCAATGGCCGATACCGTACCAGGGGATGGACGAGTCCAGCACTCCGTAATTCCTTCTCTGACTAGTCTTGGCATCGTGTTGGAAGGAATTGATCATACGAATATCACCTTTTTTGATGCCAAGCTTGTTGCTATGATTTCGTCGCGATACTTATCTGGTGGTCTCAGGAAACTCGCCCTGCGCTTACATGGAGATCAATGGACTTGCGACAGATATTTCTGACAGGATGCACTTAGAGTCGCTTCTTCAAAGTGGACTTGCGCTTGAATTCACTATAGAGGGCCGGATGCTGTAAAAAAGTATAATTTTTTGATTCAAATACAGATGCCATCTTGAATTGAAGGAGAGCTAGTGTGTGAACGATGGTAGCTGTTATTCCAGACGGTCGTTGCTCCATCGACATGCGTATAATGCTCAGCGAAGCAAGTATATTTCAACGGTCAATCTGTTGAGCCATCACCATTCTGCTCCGCTATCGCTATTGAACCTCTCTCGCCTCTGGCGACCCGAAATGGAAAAATGAAAGCGACCTGCGGGAGAAACAAACACGTGCACAAATGCAATGGACCAGAAGTACAACTATGAAGAGCCCACTGTCAATATAATACTAACCGAGGCTACCTTCATTTGAGATGGTATATATTGTCCGACTGCATACGAAAATGAGACCAATGCTTGCCCTTTATTCCATGGGTTTTGCTCAGTAAGATATCTCTTTACAAGTGATACTGGTGGAATTGCCAAACGCCCTAAAGCATCTTCTCACAGAGCTTGAGCTCATCGAGCATCTGGATCCCTGGTAGACGGGGCAATATGATGACCTAGACGGTGCCTTCGTGAGTAGGGTTGAGGGATGGTGCGGCACATACACCGCGTCCTCTGGTGTTCCTGTAGATGGTAGCGTTATATACCGACCATCTCATACTAAGCCCGTGTCGTAATAAACGTTACTTATGTAGTAGCATCGATTTCATGAACTCGGTAAAGGGGTTTTGTCCATGTACACGTGGAAAATGTGTTTCAAGCCGTGGATGTTCCGTAAAAGTGTTATTAACTGCTCTTGCATGTCGGAATTCTCGAATGCGCGTGCGGTCGCGAGGTGAGCTGTCGGGAATAGCGGTGGAATATTGGTGTAATCGTTGTTTGAACTACTACGGGCGCTGAATGCAGTTATCAAGGAAAGCGTAAGGCTGACGACCCACATACTACTGACCAGTTATCTACACAATTTTGTGCAGAAGTCATGGCAGTATCGCAAGAAGGAAGTGAAATAATGCGTGCTGGTGCTGAATTTGTAGCGTCTCGCTGCACGCTCATCTGTTCCGCGAGTAGACAGGCGGAGATCATCGAATAATCTGGCTTCATGTCCTCAGAGGCCGTGTTCATGAAGGTTGCCACTACCGCCCAGACGATCTTTTATGTACCGTGCCGTGTAATCATTCAGTCCGAGTCTAAACATGACAAAGGACATCAGCACAAAAATTACATCGAACTTCGTAAGCCCTGACGCAAGTTCCAATCGCCGTGCTAATTGTCACTCTGGCTTGGAGCAGCCGTACCATCTGAATCAGCATCGATATGATAACGGTACTAGCGCAACGCCCCTGGAAGCAGTATCACTTTGGAATGTAAACGAGCTTCCAAGTCGAGTCAAGAACTAGCACTGATCGCTCAGCAGCTTGAATAGTCTGAATGACGACAATCAAATTTATATGTTCCAGCATCTGGCAAATGTACAATCAAGGGTTCGGCCTTCAACGTTCAACGCACAATACGACCATTACTTGAGATACGTTTTCGCCACGTCCGTAACCTTGGGATCGATTTTAGCCAAAATCTCCAACATCTCTCCCTAAACTCGAAGTATCAATAAATCACTTCACGTCTGCCACGGCAGAATTACTCACCCAGACTTTATCTTGCACGATTTTTCCATCCTCGCTGATGACGAAATCACTCTCCTCCACGACCTCCGACATCTGGATAAATTTACCACGAAGTTTCTCCTCGCCGTCCAGACAACCAACGGCACCGTAAACGAGCTGTCGGCTCCCTTCTTCAGTCGTGAAGCAGAGTTCTTCCTCTTCCTTCCGCATGGCTTCCGCCTCATCAGCGGGAATAGTAGTTCGGAGGCCTGAGTGACAGAATCCGGGATTGACGGAGTTCACTGTGATCGTTGGGGAAGACGGGACGTGCAGTTGCAGGGATCGGGCAAAGAGCACGTTGAGCACTACGAAGACGTGAGGGTCAGTCCGTATCGAGATCAGTGAAAGCGCTACGAACGTTTGGAATCAAAGTATCGGCGGTCCATGACCCTATTAGCAGGTCAACACCAATGCTACAATACTGAAAGAGATCGAAACGCACTCTTTCGTACAATAATCTTTGTCTGACAACTTCTCGAGGATGCTCGGGCCAGCGATAACGTCCTTTTCGATAGTCGTCCAATAGTGCACGTCGCTCGCAACGATCACCAGTCTCGGGATTACAGAGTACTTGCGAGCTGTCTCGAGAAGCTTCGGGATCATACGGATGGCGAGTAGACCAGGACCGAGGTTGTTCGTATGCAAGCTAAGAAAGCAGTCAATCCTCGTCCGTTCATAGAAGATACCACGTACGTTCTCTCCCACCCTTCCACTTGCTCGTATTCCCAAGTCGCCATACCAGCATTCTCTACGAGGATATCCAATCGCTCCAGTTCACGTTCGGCCTGGTCGGCAAAGGCGATAACACTGCTGAAATTGGCGAGATCAATAATCCATAGCTCTGCTTTTGTGTAGCCAGTCTCTTGCTGTATACCTGCGATGATACAAGATCGTCAGCCGCCACCGTAGATCTGACAAGCGCAAAAACGTACGGGTGAGAGCTTCCTTCCCCTTCGTTTCATCCCTGGCCGTCAACACCAATCGAGCAGGATTCATTTTAGCAAAGTGTTTCGCGGCTTCGAAACCAAGTCCGGCGTTGGCGCCAATAAGAACAAGTGTCTTCCCGCTCAGATCAGCGGTGACGACGGCGGGCATTGGTCTAGTCTGGTCTGCGAGCCATTGTTCGCGAGTTCTGGGAGCCATGGTGAGAGGCGTTAAAGAGTCGTATACAGTTCATCGCTTTATACGGGTGATGCACCATCAGATCGGAGTCCTTGTGGCGCTTCTGAATTGCGTATCTTGCAAGGTCGGAGTTTATACGAATGTCGTGCCCTGAACTGCCGTCACACAACGGAGCGTAGGACCGTATTTATAGACTGATGAAAGAGAAGCATGAAAAGAGGCGTCCTGAAGGGAGGGTAAGATTAGGGAGGTAAACACTAGTGATCCCTAAAACAGCCCCAAAGTCAGTGGTAGGACAGTCTATATATAAACCATTACGAACAGTCTGTGTAGCCAATTGCACAATACGCTAGCACTGCAAATAGACTTGCGTTGCAATTGGAGGCTTCAAATACACTTCTATACATAAGAACCGGGATGCCGATTGAAACTGAGCGCGCGCCCATATTCTCGGGGCGCCCGGAAAAGAAGTAATGCGCAGCTAGAAAGTTTTCCCAGTCGGATAAACGAAGCTTTCGCAATTCCAGTGAATAAGCGACATGCATAATCGAGAATTGGAGTAGCACGAAGTGGGTCGCTCGAGGGTGGAAATATAGTGTCATTACTCATGTATGATTACCAATGATCAAGTCATCATACCGTGGTCCTCGGAAGTTGTCATGCGCTATTTGTTGACACAGAGAATAAGAGCTGGATTGACGCAGGGGGATTCGGTGACTCGGGTGATAGTAGCATTCGATGCTGCGAAGGCTGGAATCCCACCCGGGGGGTATGAAAATGCTGGCTCCACGCCGTTATATAGCCTCGCCGTCATTTCACCGCTTGCTGAAGTGGATCTAGTTCCAGTATGAAAACTCGCGTATATAACCACAGAGACCAATTTCGTACTTGTCAGTGCATGTCCATACTAATTGGCATATGATGACCCTCGGTTTATCGATTTGTATACTGACAAGGGGCATAGGCCAATCAGAGTAGGGTGCAAGGATGGGTATTGAGGGCAGTTGTAACACTGCAGGAAGTTACAACACAGGGATTAACGAATATCTCAAAAACGACGTCACAGCACGCACCTGGAAGGCGGGGATCTCCTTATATTACTGCATAACATTTCTCCTAGTAGTCGTGAGCGGCGCCGTCGCAAATGTCGGGTACCGACTGTAAAATACCATGAGTAGGTCAAAGTGGGGGAAGTATACAGGACGCACATGCACAGGCTCACAGTACCACCTGTGATGTGATCGATGAATACAGTGAAAACGGAGAAAAGATCCAGCGAGCTGCCCTACTACCTGAGCCATTGAATGAATTCTTTTTTGAAGCCCTTACTGGTGCATGCGACCGTGGGTTGAACAGGATCTAAGACGCGCCAAAAGAAGGTGACTAGACTATATGGGCGTCGAAAATCAGGAAACGATCGCTGGGGGACGAAAAGATCGCGTTTTCGTTGCCGCCCATAACGTAGTGTCGTCTGGAAATGTTGATATTCTTGCTATATACGCGTAAATCCGGAGTTGAGCAGTTTCACCGTCCGATATAGTGGCATTCCCGGTCCAGTCCAAAGCCAAGAATCCCATGGACGCTTTAAGAGGAACGAGATCTACAGAATTATTTCGTTCAGCACCCCAAAACCGCTCCGTGCTCAGGTTGGCGCACCTGTCCAGTAAAGTCCACATCAATCCTCCTTTCTCTGTAATCCAGAATCGCGAGGAACAACGAGCAGCAGGTACTATGTAGTCCTTCAGCAAGCCAGCAGGGTAAGGAGGGCTGAGCGCCGCAGTGGGATGGCGGTAGGATGGCAGAGCGCGTCGGACCTTGAAAAGGGAATAGCACGGAACGGCTCTCCGGGCCGATACTCATGCTGCCAGCCACATCTCGATTCGACGCACCAGCCATGCCAACAACATTCTATCCGTATCAGACGCTCAGAGATTGACGTACTGATATGTTTATCGGCCACCATCGACGTAGAGGACCACATCGGTACCCCTGGCCACGGTTGACGAGCTGGATTTAACTGAGTGAGTCATTGTAGTGCATACTATGGTCGCAATCTGACCTTATTATTAAAAATAAGGAGATCGAGACCCACGGTGGGATGTCTTTACTGTACATCATGCGACAGTAACTTCCAACAAGCCTAAGCCATGTCTTTGAGATGGCTTGTAAATGTAGCGAAAGCCTGAAATCCTAAACCCGGAGCCGACGTTCTGCACCATTACGGCATGATGATTTCACTCAGGCGGGAAAGAAAATCCGGTCATGATCATCTACAGTGACCCGTCTGATCCTGATGCTGCAATGATGCATTAACTGTCACGACTGTCGACGGAGATGGCGAAAGCGAAGGAAAGTGGAGTCTCAGTAGCGCTCGTACGTGTCCATACTGTTGTGTTCATACATCGCTTAACAAAAACAGATCACATCTGGCACTAACATACAGGATATAGGTCGCCATGAGGAAGTGGCACTGATTAGGCCCCAATTCTCCACAGTATGGTACTCATTCATTATGTCACATTAGAACAATAGCGACCTTTGTGGCAGCTATTTCCGCAGAATTCCGACATATATGAGCTCGTCGATGCTAGCCGTATATGTGAACAAGTCCTTTTTTTTCGACGACCCTGAACGCTTTCTGACACATCTGTCTTTCACCTAACGAACTTCATTCAAGAAGCATTTATGCTGATAATCTGGGAGCGAAGGAAAATATTCATGAAGCTCGCACAGCAATATCAGTGAGTGACGTCTTACCTGGCCTACTCAATATTCCTTCGTAGATAATCACAGTATTTCGCAGGTGCACGACTTATTCTAGCAGCGTGGTCATAAGAAAGGTTTAGATTGCGATAGTAGGCTGGACAGTTTTTTTACATTTCCTGACTGAATCTAAATGGATACATTCGCTTCCTTGGTCGCAGTTTCACGATGTGAGAATATAGTTTACTTGTGTTTCATAGTACAACCTATACATCAGACAAAAATGAATCATCAGCGGGTATCGACTCCTCGTGAGTATAGAAGTTTTCCAAATTTAAGACAAAGATCGTGGTGACCGCTGTTGTTCTAAGAATTTAGATCATCATGAGCTAGCCGATCTGGGAGAAGGATCAGGCGCTTAGGTACCAGACCTTCGAAGCCTGGCTTAGGAACGTATCACACAATCCTTATAGACTCCTGAAGAGTTGCGGTGTAAACTGTACAGCTGACGGACCAGGGTTACCTGAGGTAAATACACTTCTTGATACCCATGGAAAACTACAGCAAGTGAAGATATACGGCTGCGTACAACAAGGCGAGCCCGGCGAAGTTTAAGCCAGCTCAAACACAAGGAGTAATTTAACAGGCATTCTGTACATATACGTACCATAAGAGAAACACCTAAGAGATCCATATAATGTTCTTCATAATTCTTGCAAAAATTCGGTGCCGACTACTTTCTGCCTCGGCGGCTGCCAGTGGAGACTGGAGACGGTCTAGAGTGTTGGGCCTTGGCAAGTTCATTAGTACGATTCATCAACAATTTAAGTCACTGCTTAGAGGCACCAAACGATAGAATCCACTTTGATACACGAGATATTCACTAGACTGATACTGCCCCCGCAATGCCCGAGATCGGTGCCACAGAGAGATTCTTAGGGTCCATCAGGCCCCATGTCATTGATCTTTGCGGAAAGCTTTCCGATCAAGCCGTAACACTTCTGCAATCACCCACGATGATTATCAGCCTTGAACGTTACATGCTTTAGTCTTTCTCTCGAAGTTCCTGATTTTAATCTATCTATGCAAGCTAAGCACGTTGCAGTGGTAGCGCCTGAGCCTGTGTTTCAGCTGGATGTCTCACGCTGTGGGGCGGTCGGCGCCACCTGGAGTATTAGCCTGTAATGTGAAGGCAAGTGTGCATTAACTTGAAGCTGCTTAATACAGGCTGGTGTCCGTACAGACATCGAAACAAGAAGATTGGAATAGCAGTTCTCACCACGGGATCTTCTCCGAACCCGTTACTGATTGAAGCAGTCGAATCTTTGGAATGCAATCATGACCATTGACGAATACCAAACACATATACAATGTTGATGAAAAAGTACTTGATTGAAAACATTCGGCAAGCGTTCGAGGGCGATGCATAGCATAGCTACTTCCCAGTCTATCAGCGCTTAAATTTGCGCGTCAAAATCATTAGCATAGTATTCCTTGCACTCATCATCAACTCTGAGATTGATAATGGTGGAAAATCCAGGCTTCGACGGGTATGAGGCAATGATCCGATTTCATCACTGACGCTGTGACCTTCGAATTATTTTCTATGTTCGGTACTTTTAAGGTATGCAACTTATACTCGTTTACATAGGTCGCCAACCTAGCATACAGCTGATAATTTCCCAGTGGCCTACGCGTCTAGACACACGTCAAAGCCGGATGGAGAAAAGTAATATGCAACTGTCCTTTGGATAGCATATGAGTGATTAGCGCGGCAAGTGCTGCCATCTGTGCCTAGAGGGGTTCGTAATATCATAGGGCGGTTATTTGAATTGAGTCCATTCTTTACGAGTAACAAGACTGATATTTTTCTCTTCGTTTGCATCAGAAGTATACATGCGGTGGCATGCGTACTGCGTTTCGAATACAGCGTCTGTCGTTCTCATCATTGATTTCTAAGCCCCAGACGATCCTGCTTGTACGGTTTTGATCTCATACTGATCCGGGACAGCATTCCTTTCCATTATCTTTCTTTCGGCGGCTTGTCTAAAATATCCTTCAAACGGATGGACAACTACAGCACTGGATTTCAGTATTCACGCAGACAGATGTGATGACGGTTTGCGCTAAAGGCTTCTCAAAGGTAAGAGTCTACCCATCGGAGCTTGAATCCTGGGCTTAAACGATTTTCTGGGTGATTTTTTTTTTCCGTTTGCTTCAGCGTCCACAGCTACTCGGATGTCCTCTCATATGCCTATACCGCACCTAGGTGCCAGCACCTATGTTGAGTCGAACAGCATCCCGTTTTCGCAATATCATTCTCGAATACCTGAGCCCATGCCTCATACACCGACAAACCAGACGTGGGAGTCGGTGGACGACGCAATCTCTTTCCCCTTCGTAGGCTTTGTTATTGTGTCGACACAGTTTTTGAAGCTTATTTCACTCTCTTCCAAGATTTCTACGGCTCCAAGTAATTCGTTCCCTTGCTACCAAGAGACCTACTCGATGCGACCGTTTGTGCCATGTGGAGTGCGGCAGGTGCGTTCGCCTAGGCGGGGTTTGAGCACATAATCTGATTTCCATTCGTAGAGACGTTCGGGAGACGACGATATGAAAGTCACCGCAGAAAGGCTAGCATCACTGCAAAGAATTGAGATGGAATTGGCGAGACACCATGGAGTGGACACAGCAGCCTTTACTGGAACAGAAGAGGCCGAGGAGGAGCTGGAGGCACTATGCGGAATCAAGGTTCCCATCCCAAACATAGACTCTGCAGAGCTTTTGGAACACATACGCAACAAAGCGCATTTGCACTCGGACGCCAAATCTGAGCAGGCGCTGGATAATCTCCGTGAACTACACCATCTTCGTTCGAAATTCTGGTCCCTTCTGCAGATTGCCCGTATCAAGATGATCATACCAAAATCAATCTCTGGGGTAAGTGTCACTCCGTCTGTCTAAGCATTAGTACTTACTAATAATTGCTGTTTTGTAGTCACCGTATCGTCACCCCGACACCTCCCGTTTTTGGGCTGTGATTATTGGAATCGATGACTACGAGTCTTACCCGTTGCGTGGTGCAGTATCTGATGCACTGCTAATGAAGGATTATTTGCAGAAAGAACTTCGAATGCCAGCTACTCGCATTGAATGTCTTCTTTCGTCTAATTATCGAAACGCTATCTTCCCCTCTCGCAGAAACATCACTCGAAAACTTCTTAGTCTTGCTACCGACTCGCAGATTGAATGTGGCGACAACATCATTATCTTTTTCTCGGGTCATGGAACGAGTTACTCTTTCTCAGAGGATCCTCAGGGTGCTGATGGGATACCCGATGCCAGGAGATCGAGCCGTTTTGCATCTCCCATAGAGGCACTCTGCCCTGCTGATCGCGGAAAACCCGACGATTGGGGTGTACCAATTCCAGATATCTCTGACCGAGAGATAAATGGTATTCTCCATCAAATTTCTCGAAACAAAGGGCATCAAATCACTGTGATACTGGATTGCTGCCATTCCGGTAGTGCGACGAGAGACATCCAGGCTGAAGTCGAAGTGAAAAGGGTAGCCCCTCTGGGTTCACCGGAAGAAATGCTGAATACTGCACAGGAGAGTTTGTCGGGATACCCAGATTATCAGGACGTCTTTTCAGAAGGTTGGCGGCCCGACAACTCATCTCATGTGACATTGGCAGCTTGTAGTGGTTTTCAATTTGCGGTGGAGACGCTAGTGAAGGGGGTGTACAACGGTGTCTTTACACGGTCGCTTGTTGATACTCTCCGGTCAGGTTACTGTAAAAAAGAAACGACTTACGTCGATCTTAATGGAGCCTTGCCCTGGTCGCTTCTACAGCGTCCAGTGGTAACCGGGGATCACAAACGCGAGCTTCTGTGGTATCGGAAGTAGATTTGATGATTGGGCTGGCATAAATTACAGGGGTATACAGTGAGTTTGATGTTAATAACATCCATAACATGCTCCCACCTTATTTGACGACATCTGGTCCTAGATGGATCTGCTTCCTCCAATTAGCGAAGTTTTCGGTACTGGGTTTGGATGACATTAGCTCCTACGCATACATTTCTGACTCAGCCGTAGCTTAGCCACTTACGAGGTACATGTACTGGGACAATTTTAACAGGTCTTCACCTCGGAAATAGGGAAAGAGATTGCGTTGAGTTCCTGATACTCCAGATTTCCTATTTCCATACATCACCAGCCATGTCTTAATTCTGTAGAAATTTCCTTGACTTATTATCAGATATTTCTTCCATTTCTGAGTCGAAGTCTCGCATAATGAATACATACTTTTATAGACTTCGGATAATACGTATGCTGAGATCAAGGCCAAAATAAGACAGCTCTTCGCATGTACAACCGCAGTCTCCCCCTGAAATCGTTGCATCTCACACTTTCACCTTGTCATCATCACTCATAGCTCAAAACATGTTGGAATTGCAACTTCAAGCTTATGCCGGAAGATTCCCAAATATTCAGCTTACTAATTTGTCACGATTCTGAGACAATTTTAGGTACTTTGGGTAGAATATTCTAGATACCTTTGTAGTATATAAGGAGCTCATTCCGAGCTCAAGTAGTTAACAATTCAGTATATTTCCTACTGCAAGCCTCCCACTGCATTAGTTACAACAATACATGCTAAGAATACATATATTGGCCACAATTTACTATGTCATGTTTCCATCATGCTATGGCTCTGAAATCAAATATGTAATAATTCAGACTACATTACAAGTACAAGCAGGGTATCTTGTTAAGAGAAAGGTGAGATGAAGCTGCTGTATTGTCATGCTAATTTAGGGGTGACTAGAATTTATCGCACTGCAAAATAATGTCAGTACAATAATATGAGTTCAGGGGGAACAGCATGGATGCTATGATCTGATTTGATTCCCAGGATGTCCAACAGATGGACCTATATGTTACTGCAATTTAATCAGAGCGCACACTGCACTTCGATCTCTGATTCTTGAGGTTGTCTTTGAGGATGTCCAACAGATGGACCTGTATGATAATCAGAGCATGCACTGCGCTTCGGTCTCTGATTCTTGAGATTGCCTTTGAGGATGTCCAACAGATGGACCTGTACAATAATCAGAGTGCGCACTGTGCTTCGGTCTCTGATTCTTAAGATTGTCTTCACTGGAGTGCCAACCATCCAGTTGTTGGCTACTTACTGCTGCTTGTCTGTCTTCACAAAATCTATGGAGATTTTGTGAGCTGCTGAAATGTGTTGGTGGGCTCTGACCACCCTGGTTCTCAAGTTGATACTCTGAAATTGAGGGTAGGAATTTGCTTTTTGGATTCTTCATTTCTTGGCCTTATATACAAGATTTCTAGTCTATTTTTAGCTACCTTCTACTTACTCAGCCAAGTTACTCTGACCATGCAATAGTCATTCTGAATCCTCATTAGTCATTCTGACTCATGATGAGTACAAATATCCTTCCCTTAATTCTCTATGCTTACCCATCCACTACTTTGCATCAAATAATTACTCAGCAACCTTCATCAGCCTATATCCTTGGTTATTTCTACCAGCCCGGTTCCTGGCCTGACATCCACAGGGAATGAAGAAATGTAACTGCCCTCAGTTACTCTCTGGTGGAGGCATGGATCACTTCCACTTTGATAATTTAAAAAAAAACTACAAGGAGAATATATTCTTAAGAAGATTTTAAGTCATGGTTGGAATATAGACAATAATCATAGTAACTTGTGTAATGTCAATTCTAAATGTCAAGCCAAGGTAGTAAGTTGTCCATATAATAAAGCTTTAAAGTATGGGATATACCGGTTAAGGTCACACTGCATTGCCTCCTCAATGTCCATCTGCACCATTTCCAGTCTAGGTTTGTGTCCTGGCCACAGTCGGCACACAATCTGATCCATGAGCCGCTGTCCTTGATAAAGAAGGGGAAGATGGAAGAGCTTGGCACAGGCAACAAATGTCACTCAATATGGCACATGATGATAACTGTCATTGTCAAACTCTGCATTGAACATGACATATTCATTGGTGGCGAGGAGAATGCAGACAATGACACCATTACCATACCAGACAGGACAGTAGATATCCCCATAGAGGTGTAAGGGCACATCGCCTACTGTCGCTAGGATAAATGGCAGGTCCAGTTTCCCCAATCGTTCTCTGGCAGGCACAACAACAATCTTGCTAGCTATCTCAAGGGTCTCACCTGGTGGGAGTGGAACACCAGCTCCAAGCATATGCAGTGGAGGAGGGATGGCAAATTTTTCTCCTCACATGGGACAGGAGTGGATCTCACCACATAATTGGGTGATGGAGGTGTGTCTGAAGACAGTGGTGAAGAAATGCTAAATATCTCCGGTTAGTGTTCTAGTCACTGGGGCTTGGTCATTGTTGTGTACTTCAACATTCTTTAGTGTGGCTTCTACCACCAGTTCCTCCTCTCCTTTCAGTGCCAGGTAGTTGCCCTCCTCCCCTACATTGCATTCTCCCATCTCTCCTATGACACTAGGCATAGTCAAATTTAATGAAATCTCGGTGAAGTTAGGATGTGTAAAAGATTGCCCCAGGTTAGGGAGATAATTTATGAGTGTGTTTAAAGCCATAAGCTCTGGTGTGTGAGGGGGCATGGAGAAGGTGTACCATGATTTCATTTTTATAATGGCTGGGTGAAGGAATCAGTCTCTTTATACTGACTGAGATAGTCATTGAATAGTTTGAAGGGTTGATTAAATTCTTTATGTCATTTAGAAAGGTTCTTTGTTCTTCTTGTGAGTGCTCATGAATTTCATGTGAATGTTTCTTGTTTACACTTCTGATTTGTTGTCAGCTTCTTCTTCGGACATTTCTGACATATGGGTGTCTGAGTCTGGGTTGTCTATCTCCTCTGTTTTGCCTATCAATTTGTAAAACTCGGGTGATTCTCGGTCAATGTAAGGCAATAGCTGGAAGGTGGCAACACTCTTTGACATCGCAGTTCTGTCTAACTCCCACAGTTTCTAGGCATCTCCATATGTCCTTTGCTCTACCTCATAAGGTCTAAGATAGTGGGAGTCTGTCTTGAAGTGATTAATGGTCATTTCCAATTGACTATTCTGGACTAGTACTAATTCACCTGGCTTGTATTCTGATTTTTGAAGTCACTGTCTGTATCTTTGCATGAACTGTTCATGAGATTGTATTCTTGTCTTTTTGAGCATGTTTGCTGCATGTTCCAAATCTGCAGGATGATGTGATAGCTGTCAGATGTGTAGGGCCAGTAAGTCTTCAGTTGACATCCTGGATTGGAAGCCTTCTACCATGAAGGTAGCTTCCATAAGGTCCATGGGCAACAAGGGTTCAACACCATGCAGCAGATAGTGTGGTGTATAACCTGTCACACTACTAGTAGTTACTTGGTCAGCAAAGATGGCTATGTCAATGTACTTGTGCCAATTCTTGATTTTTCCATTTCTCTGTTTTGGGCATGATTTGACAATAGCTTCCTGCAACACATAGTGACTGTGCTCAACTGCTCCTGTTCCTGTCTTGTTGTATGTGGAAATTCTGACATGAGGGATTCCCATTCATTTTACGAGCTGCTCAAATGCTCCTTTGACCTCTGGGCCATTGTCGGTCACTACATGGCCAATAGCTCCATACCTACAATAAATTTTGGTCGAAAAGAATTTTGCGAGCTGAGCAGAGTTGCATCAAGATAATGGGCTTGCTTCCACTACTCCCGTGAGATCATCTCTTGTGCAGACAATATACTCATATTTCCCGGATGGAGGCTGCATCACCATAACATCAATATACACCTTTTCAAATATGGTAACTGGTGTAGAAATGGTTGGTGGCATCATCATTTGATTCAGTTGGCAGCACGGACACTCGTGGCAGGAGGCAACATGCTGATGTACATGTGTCCTTAAATATGGCCAGAACACTCAAAGTCGGAGCACATCAAAAACAGCTTGTTCTCCTTTATGCCCTAGTTTCTCATATGCTTCTTCTAGAATCTTCTGTCTAGTTTCTGGGTTCAGTATCACAAGTCTTGGGATGGTGTTGCCCTTCCTGTGGAACATTCTCTGATCAGCTGTGACATAGAACTGACATGCCTTCTGCAGGAATCTCTGCTCAGCCTTTCGATTATCAAAAACAGGCATTACCTTATCTTCATGGAACTTCTTGATTTCATACATGAGTTGGTCTTGGTGGTTAAGTCTCTCTATATGTGTGGCATAAACTTGATTCACACCTTGTTGAAAGAGGCATGAGTCAAGTTGTTGCAAGAACTTCTGATGTGGAAAGTGTGCTAGGAGAGTTATGTAATCCAGCCATGAGTCATCATACTCATCATGAGGCTCTTCTTTGTCTGAAGCAAGATCTCATTGGGATAGGGCATCTGGGCCTTTGAATCTGGTTCCTGGCACATGAATTAGTGTGAAATTGAATAACAAAATTCCTTGAATCCACCTGTTCATTGCTGCATTGGGCTGCAAGTCAGGGGCTTCTAGCATACCTTTAATATACTTGGCATCTACTTCCACATTAAGACTGGTCAACCCAATAATAAATCTTCTCTAGGCCTGTAAGGCTCGGAATAATCCATATAATTTCAGCTTGGGTTGAGAATATCTGGACTCTCTCTCATTAAGTGGGATTGACCCATACTGAGCTGGATGTCTTTTCCCTGTCTCATCCACTTGTGACAGAATGAATCCCACTGCTTTCAGGCTTGTATCCACTGAAAGGTATGTGGGCAGTCCAGATTTGTAGTCAATTGTTCTCAAGGCAGGAGCTGTAGTGATCTTGTGCTTCAATGTATCAAAAGCTTCGATTTGTCTTATTCCCCATTCAAAATCTGTGTCTTTCTTGGTCAGTCCTACCAAGGGTTGAGCAATCTTGGAATAATCTTTGATCCAGATATGCACAGTCCCACATAGGCCTAAGAAGCTCTGTACTTGTGTTACCATCATCAGGGGGGGCCATTTCAGTATTTTCATAACCCTGCTGTCTTCTGGATGTCTTCCGATCACAGAACATTGTTTTCCCAATATGGTCACTCTTGGTTGGAAAATTTGAGTTTTCTTAGGTGAAAAGGTTCCACTGGCACACTTGATCCTGTGCACATCATTGGCATGTTCCCAGATGAATTTACATATGCCTGTGTTCTCTGCTGGGTCATAGGTTCACCTGCCTTGTCTGGGTAACAGGATTGGGGTCCTTTAATTGGCAGGTCATCAATAAATATGTTGGCTGTGTGTGGAATTTCGTCTTGTAGAATGAACACCATGCAATTCTGGAATTCCGCTGGAGAATTGGTGTAACCCATGGGAAGTGCAGTAATCCTCAATAACCCTAGCAGCGTATAGAAGGCTGTCAAATCTCTAGACTTGGGGTCCACTTTATGGGCATCAAATCCCCAAAACATGTAAAACATTGTATAGCACTGACATCCCCCATAAGGTTCAATGAATTCATCAGGTTTGGGAATAAGTCCTGCGTCTCATATTGATATTTTATTCAAGGGTTGTAGATCATGAATTAAGCATAGGGTCACATTCTTTTTAAGGATGCAAAACCAGCAACTGCAATATGAAGATTGGCTGGCTTCATACACTCCAGCCTCAATTTTGCTCTTCAGAAAGTGAATCACCTTCTCTCGTATTCCTGGTGGTGACATGCTCGCAACATGTCTACCCATGTAATTTTGCGATATGTATGAATACATACATTGGATAATGGCTAGTTACTGAGGTAACCCAAAATACAGAAAGAGCACAGTACTATACAGAAAGAGCGCAGTACTATACACATAGAGCACAGTGTCAAACACACAGAGTGCAGTAATATACCTATGGAGCACAATACAGAATCATGTGCAGTACAGCCTCAAGTGACAATTAGTAGAGTGCATGCTCTAACTTAGAGTGATACTGGTTGAGGTCACACTAAGTATGAGAGCTCAGTACTTGATGTTGAATACACTAGAGGCAGATCAGATATGCGGTCTAAGGAATTGTTGAGAGACAGACATGATATGAGGAGGATTGATCTGAGATGCATGCTGCACGCATATATAAAAATAGCCATAGAGTGCAGTGATATCAACATAGCATGTGGTATAACAATGCGCGCATGCACATGCAAGTCTGAAGTGATGATTGGTAGAGTGCATGCTCTAACTTAGTATGATACTTCAGTGAGGTCACACTAAGTACAAGAGCTCAGCACTTGATACTGAATGCACTAGAAATGGATTGCATACATGCTCTACAGCATTAATAAAAGACATGTCTGATCTCATGAGCACTATGTGACACAGTGATTGATGACGCACAGGGCCCCGATTGCATGGCACGCTGCATGCATGTCCCAAATAATGCCTCAGCATAGATAACTCTGAGAGAAACCAGTTTAGCCGAAGAGAGCAGTGCCTAGGATTACCATGGGTATCCACCGCCAACCAGAGAAACCTAGAAACTCAACATTAGAATGGGATACAGCCTATAGGATTGGTTGTCACTCCAAGTATCCTCTGAGGAAATGACAAGTGACATGCCAATGTATAGAGCACAGTGTGAGTGGAGTATCAACCATGAGGAAACAGAGTCTGGTCTTGAGATAGGCCTCCAACCAAGTGTCCAGCCCCAGGCATGCTATAACAATGCATGCACATTGTGAGGGATAATGTTCCGAGGTTCTAACAGTACTGTATCAGATTGTATCAATGTGTAGGATGTAGAAATGTATAAATACTGTAGTGTAGATGTAGAATAGAAGTTTTGAGCCCATGGTGTAATAGTGCAAAGCTTTTCAGCCACTCGCTCTAGCACTTAGAGTAGTTTGGAACTTTGAGAGAGAATACAACCCATACCTGATATCTATTGTGTGAATTGAGTTGTGTGCTTAGATAAGAAAATAGTGCAGCACTCCGTGCAGAGGTTCTGGTTTCAGTTTGACTTGCTGTTACAATTTATTCACATTTTCTCTGATTTTCCTCATATAAGTGCCCAAGCACTTATCTTCACTATCTAATCACCACTATCTGATCCGCATCTTCACCTCGCCGCACCAACTCCACACCTATAACCATTGACTACCGTTCTCTCACTATGGCTTGCTTCCATCGCAAGGTTACCACTCAACCTACTTGTCATACACTCATTGTTCACTCATTGCCGCTTACTGATGGACTTATTATTAGCACACAGACTTTAGTATATAAGTAGCACAACTCTTGCTGTAATACCTCAGCTTTGAGCTATAGTTTATCAATACCAATCTTACTCTCTCAATGACTAGCACCTAGTGCCGCGTCTCAACGAGTCCATCACTACAGCTTTACTTAGGTCGTTGGTGTCAACCGGTATACAACTCTAAAGATTACGCTTGTTTGGATCACATGAGATTTGGGTCTAACACTTGCACTCTGTGAGAGAATAAGAGTACCGTGTCTTGAAGGTCACCCTTTTGAGTTCTTGAGGGCAGTTGTGTGATGCACTACAGGTGGCAGAGGTTCAAACTCTTTGGCTTGTCGGATGGGGTTTCTCTGGATTGCATAGGTTCAAACCCTGTGAATCTATGATCAGTTAGAAGCTCAAGCACATAGGTTCAAACTCTGTGGCTCTTGTGGAAGTTTCGGAGTTTTGTGTCAGTGTAGACACTTCTCCACATGTTTGTGAAGGTTTTGGTTTAGCACATGATGCACGGGGTTTATTAGTGTGTTGAGTTTAATAGGATTTGGTTTCTGCTTAGAGTGCAGTGCTTTAAGTCATGTTTTGTGTTTTAGTTGTTGTGTGCTGTGTTTATTAGAGTTGTGTGTGACTTCTAGAGAGCTGTGTATACATTTAACAAAGCTGTGTCTTGTTATACACCCTTGCCTTGAGGCCTGGCAGCAGAAGTCGCACCCTCTTGTTCTTGAGAAAAGCCTTTGGACTTAGAGAAGTCTAGATATTATACGAGAGCTATTGCTTTGTGTGTATCTTAGAGATATTGAGAACTCAGTTGTATTAGTTCACTACTTTCATCACATTAGAATCCCCCCATGAACTTGAGCATGTTTGTGTGTGTAGTGTTGGGTGTGGGTGTGATCAGTGTCTTCGACACTGTTGCATTTCTAGCTCTGTGCACTCAGACAACTCTTCAGTGGTATAGGAATATTCTTGTACTCCCAGGGGGTGTGCGATACCATGGGCATAATATAGTCCAAAAAATATTCTTGACTAAATGTCCCTTGGTCCTTCTCATCATAAGGCAGGGTTGCTTCATTCAGCACAAGCACATGTTTAAATAAAATTTCTTCTTCTGGCCACAGGAAGCCATCTTGGTTGACATTTAATTCCCACATTCTCTCTTCAGTGAGTTGGGCTGTTGGCATAAATTCTGGGGTTTGTTTTGGCAAAGGAGTAAGGGACAGTAAGGGGTCCCTAGGTATAGTCCTTTGTACACATGCTTCTTCTGGGAATGTGGTGGATACTGGCTTGATTTTCTGATCTACACATTTATACATTGTGAATGCATGAACTCGTTCTTGCTGGATCTCCAAGCTGACTTGTGCCATATCTTCAGCAGGCACAATAATAATGTCATCATCCTCAAAGGGGTAGTCAGATAAGGTATAAATCCGATTTTCATCATCACCTGAATAGTTTTGACGATCTCATGCCAAAAAACAGCTATCAGCCAATTCAATCATTTTGCGGCATCTTTTTAGTGGCTGTCATGGTCCAGGTACCCATCTCAGCCATACTCCAGAATACTCTTTAGTAGTCTGATCATCTTGCATCACTTGTAAATATCCTATGAAAATTGGCTTCCTTGCTGAGAGTGTGAGTCTGTAGGGGGAAATCACTTTATTTCCCATTTCCCAGAATATACTATCGGTCATCAAGTAATTACTACAAGGGATCACCAAAGATGGGTGAGGTATGAAGGAATATTTCATAGCTAATAGTCGGTCTGTAACTAGTGAGCTCAAAAGGTTTTGAAAGGTTGTACAACGAGAATAGAGGTCAAATTTGAAGTGGTCTGAATGTGCATAAATAAACAGTAAGATATTAAAAAGATTTGTACTTGTCAATGTTGTCAAATGTCTGCTTGAAGAAAGGTATTCTAGATCTGAAAGGAATGTTAATGTGGTATTCATGGGGAACGAAGTGATAGAAAGTACCTGCTCAAGCTTCTTCCAAGTAGTAAGATAAATCCAGTTTATCACCATGAAAGGCACATTGTCTCCCTTGGTCATTGTAGTACTTGATGGGATCAACATAGCCCTGATCAAAGAGTGTACAAATTTGCACAGAGAGGATGGGTTCGGCAGCATGGGCAAAGCAGAGAGAGTTGGTGAGCTCACCTCACCCTTCAAACTCAAAGAGCACAGCAGTGTGGTAAACAAACTTATCCTTGTTGGCAGTGAGTAGGAGGTTACAGGGAGGTATGGGCACCCATAAGGTACCAGTCAAGGGTTGGACGTGTAGACATCTGTGGTGGAAGCCTTGAAAATACGATGGGATTTGGGGCAAGAGATATCTGAAAAGTTCATTATGGTAGTAAAGAAAGTGCCAAGCCTCGTCTTCAGGACTAAGCCTGTCAACGGCTTGATGCCACTGCATATTAAGAAGTTGCTTAGTGAGGAGACCAAGTAATTGGTGAATAAAGAGATGAATAATCCGGATATGTGTGATGACAGGGATCCAGGGGTTCTTATAGATGTCCAAAAGATGCGATAGCCTAGGGTCCAGAAAGGAATAGGCCTGTTCGTTGTTAAGAGGGTGGTACGTCTCTAATAAATCTTGGTTGTGTTTAGCATTAGCGACATGTTCTTTGCCCGGCATCATTTCTTCTGGCCTCAAGAAAATCAGCACACATGGGGTCAGTGCCTTGTTCTCTGTGCTGGCATCTGTCTGATTGATCTGCAGATTCTTGTTAACTCATGTATCAGCTTGTATGGGGCTACCCAGACTCACGACTCTTATGGCAGTTGAGGCTTCTGAAGCTCCTAGCATGATGAGATTCTGTTGCCACTTGCCGGCATCAAGAAGTCGAGCTTGTTTGGCATGCATGTGGAAAACGGTGAGTCAGATGAGTTTGACATCACTGGTTGTGAGGTGGGGATAAGTCCCATTCCATTGATTGAGATACACATCAAGGTCCATCATCAAATCATAAATTTTGTAGGCAACCTTTGATATCTGATACTTGTCAAGTCCTTGCAAGGTATCATATGGGGTGCCAAATGGGTCGACGAGCTCATTTGGTGCACTGTTCTGTAAGGTGGAGGTGTTGTTGGGTCCTTGGTAGGTCTCCATGACTTGAAAGACAAACTCTGAGTCTAGATTGTTGTGTGGAAAAAGTGAAGATGGCTCTGGAAGGTAAGGTGCATATTCCTGTATCAGTTGGCCATTGCCATTGTGTTGGCATATCAAGTAAGCAATAGCGTTAGTCTCTCCTCGTCCCTCGGTAGTTGAAGTTCAGCATGCAAAGTATTGGTGCTCATTCAGCTGGTCTTCCAGCACAGCCAAGGTTTGATGGCTGAGCCGTACAGGTTCAACAATGTAGGTTTGAGACTTGAGGTTGCCACATATAAGCTCATCCAGACTGAGGGGCAAATATGCATCTGAATCTCCACTGGAGTAAGATGGAGCAGAGTCTGGGGAGCTCAGAGGAGATGACTCTGATGTCTCATATCCACTTCCATCACTTGAAGAGTTGTCATCATCTGCAGCATATCGAGCGACTATGCAAGGCAAGGATGAGCTCCTGCTTGATACGGGAGACTGAACAGGCATTGTCGTACTCACATTGATTCACCACTTGGGAGCTTGGGGCTGATCTTCAGGTGCTACCATGGCTAGGTTTATCAAAAACTGCCATGGGGGCTCACCCATTTCAATATCGAGGTCGTTTGGGAGGGCTTGCACCATACATATTTGTGTGGGAAAGACCTTCATGACAGGGCTCAGCATAGCATGATCTTCAGCTATGACTGGGAGCATGAGTGTTGGTTCGAGGTCGTCCAGGGTACAGGTGGACAGTGGTAGTAGCATGGATGGAATTGGCATGGGAGGATGAAAGCTCCCTTCTGTATAGTTGATAAATCTCATCAGTTTGTTGCTCTCCATGCGGGGTTCATCAGATTGCATACCTGCTTCAGCCAGAGGGCTCCCTGGGTGCATCAACTGATCCCCATCACCTTCTGCTTCAGCTTCCACTTGTCATCTCTTCAATGGGGCTCGACCTCTCTCACTACTGCCCTGGTAGCTCACTCCCTCCTCTTCTTTGTGCATCAACCTCTTCTCGTCCTCTTTGCCATCTTTGGATGACGATGGGCTTGAGTCGACCTCAGTGGGTTTGTAGGCATTCAGCATGAACACAGTTGGCTGGAAAGGTGGCATCTCCATGAGTGGATGAGCTGTTGGTGGGGAATACAGGTTGACACGTCGTGGGTACAATGTTTGGTGCATCATCTCAAGATACATGGGGTTATGAGGGATAAGGGTGCTCCCTTGCTGATTTGATACCCATGCGAGGGTGCGTACAATGATGTCTAGCCATACTGTTATGAGCAGAGGTATGCCTCTCTTCAGTGCTTGTAGTTCGTCTTTGTCGATACTCATACATGGTGAGTAGTCTCTCAGCACACAAAAAACTCCTCTCGCTTTGTCATGTTTGATGGAAATGATTTGCTGGATGGGCAGCATGAATGATGCTGGGAGAGCATGGTGCAGTGGTGGAGGAATATGTTGCAAGCCTCGAGAGCAGGTCATCGGAGGGGACTCTTGTGTGAGTTCACCTTGATTAATGTCATGGACTCAATACACGTACACGTGGACCAGCCCCTCATACTGACTTGCTGCCTCAGGTATCTCCCCCTCCTCCTCATGCATCATCTCTGGTGGCGATCACCCTTTGAGTTTAGCATGGGCATCCAGAGGGTAAGAGTTCTGCCATGTAACAGCAGGCACCTCTACCTCCTCCATGTCACTACTCGTATTGCTCTCCTCATCCTCGTCTTGATATCGAACAAAATTGCCAGGTCCACTAGCTCAGTCTTCGTTATTGTTTTCCTCATCATCAGCAGGTGGTATGGCAGCATCGAGACTGGAGCAAACTGTCTGGAGTTTCAGTAAGTCATCCTCATCCTTCTTTTTGTTGAGCTCACCTTCATGGTCATCAGAGAAAAAAAATAGAACAGCATGTCTGGCACATGTAGAGATGGGAAGGCCATCCAGGCCTTGCAGCTCAGCTAGGCTGGCATTGAATGCATGGGTACATTGTACTGGTTGTCCATGCACGACGTCCATGTTGAGTTGCAGCACATGGTTAGTCAATAGCACAATGGAGTGAAAAGAAGGGGAGCCAGTAATGCTGGGGTGAAAGAGTGAGTCACATAAGTAGTTCAGCTGGGTGGTGGCTACAGTAGGATGGAGAGGATAATGCACCACTGAGCCCCGCAGAGGCTCTGGGTGTGGTACATCATTTGGTGGGAGGGGAGGTGTCACCCCACCATTGTCATGGTGGCAGAGAGCTCCTATGTGCTGGCAAATGTTGTCATACATTGCATGGCTGTGCAATGATGTCATTTCAGTTAGGTTGTGTTTGCTTTGATAGGTATTCACTGTGGTTGTCGAGCTCTCATTTTTCTCCCCTCCCTCAGTTTTATACCCTGTCTTTGTCCTTCGTAATGGGATCTGACTCACAAGATGGTGTATCTTGGCAGACAACGTGTCGAACACGTCTTTTGGTGAGCACAATTTTGTCTTCATTGTACCTTCTTTTTCTGGCATGTCGCTCCCTAGAATTGACCACAACGGTAGTCATATTTTTGGGTAAAACACATGCATTCCCTCCTTTTTAGTATACAGCACTATCTGATTAGTGATGTTAGGAAATTCTGTGGACACCTTCAATTCTATTGAGGGTATGTCATTTATTGCACTGACATTCCCTATCAGAAATTTTAAAATCCCCAAGTAGCTTTGACGTTCTTGTTCTCCAGTGGAGCTACTAGTCCTACTTGAGCTGCTAGCCAGGTTGGCATCTCACTCATCATTGTCAAGTCCTGTTTGTCATGAGGCTGGCCTTTGTTCTTGGCACTTGTTTCTCCAGTCAGCAATCTTTCTGTGTACACTGCTGTCTTGCTCCTGGATATCTTGGTGCTTGGGTGAGGTGTATTCTCTCTTGACCTCTTCAATTCTCTCATCGTGATTTATTATCCCTCCTTTCCAGTCTTCTGCAGTATCCCAAGATGACTCAGTAGTTGTGTTACTCCAGTTTGAGACTTCACGACTCTTTGTATCATTGTTGACATGCCCGCTAGGTGTTTATGTGTGTAATTTCACATTTTATAACATTATACACTGGTTGAGAAGTCCCACAACTGAAATAAGAGAGATTAGAGAAGAGTGCAATGAAATAAACATAATACCATGTATATTCAAAGTAACTATTGGTAGAGTGCATGCTCTAGCTTAGGGAGATACAAGACATGGTCATCCTAAGTATGAGAGCCCAGTGTTCGATACTAGCTGTACTCAGATGAAGTGGTGCACGTACTCTAAAAAGATAATTGAATACATGTGCAGTGTAAATGAGCTACGAGGAACATTGATCTATGATGCGCAAGGCACAGATTGACTGGCAACTCATGCGCATCATATAATGAAAGCCCAAGTCCAGATAAAACCGAGCTACTACACTTCGGCCAAGGCACATGAGGTCTAGACACCAAGCAAGTCACCTTGCCGACTGGAAGACAATAGAAGAATATGAGCAGAGCGAATCATGATAGGTGGGAGCTCCAAGGAGATAACATGTGGCGGGTTACGTGCTGCATGCACTGCTAACCGATGTTGCAACCATGCGAGTGATACGAGTCTGGGTCTTAATCAACCTTCTGACCAATGTGCTATGAGATGGCATGCTCAATGGGATGTGCGAGACACAGACAATTGAGATCCGAGCAGGAAATAGTACTAAAACCAGTTGTATTAATTTGTAGAGTGCATAATGTATAAATACAGTAGTATAGAAGTAGTGTACAAGTTTTGGACCCCCTGTGTAACGGTGCAAAGCAGATTAGCTATGTGCTCAAGCACTTGGAGCAGTTTGTAGCTTCTAGAGAGAGAATACAACCCATATCAGATACATATTGTGTGATTTAAGTTGCGCACTTGGATAAGACAGTGGCACAGCACCTTGTGCAGTAGTTTTGGTTTTGGTTTGACTTGTGCTCTGTGAAAGAACAAGAGTATGGTGTCTTGAAGGTCACCCTTTCGAGTTCTTGAGGGCATTCATGTGACGTGAGGCATTGCAGGCGGCAGAGGTTCAAACCCTTTGGTCTCATTAGTGTTCACTCTTCTGTGTTATTTCCACAGGTTGGCAAAGGTTCAAACCCTTTGGCTTGTTGGACAGGGTTTCTCTGGAGCACATAGGTTCAAACCCTGTGGCTCTTGTGGAAGTTCTGGGAGTTTGGTGTCAGTGTAGATGCTTCCCCAAGTAATTGTGAAGGTTACAATTTAGCGCGCAAGGTTTTAAAGTGTTGTGTTGAAGATTAGTGGTTTTGTTTGGTGACTATTTGAGTTGTGCACGATTACTAGAGAGTTGTGGTTATGTCTATCAGCATTTAGAGTGTTTGGAGAGCCCTTTGCCTTGAGGCCAAGTGACAAATGTCACGCCTCTTGTTTAGAGATAACCTTTGGACTTAGTAAAGTCTAGATATGAGATGAGCACTATCGCTTTATGTGTATCTTAGAGATATTGAGAATATAGTTGTCTAAGTTCGCTACTTTCATTGCATTAGAATCCCCCCATGAACTAAAGAGTGTGTTTGTGTGTGTAGTGTTAGGTGTGGGTGTGATCAGTGTCTTCGACACTGTTGCATTTCTAGCATTGTGCCCGCAGATGGCACTTCATCTGGAGCCCACTGCGAGGGAGGGAAGTAGTTTCTTAAAACTAAGACATCCATTTGAGAGAAATCTATTACACATGAGCATAACAATTGTTTTACTATCTAAGATTTCCATTTTGAGAAAAGAGAAGCTAGTTAGACTTCGTACGAAGACCACTGGTGCAGAAGGATACAATCTCCCAATTGAGCGTTTCATCTGTTAGGTCAGTATAGCTGGACCAAGTCAGACCCAAGAACCCAAGACCAGATCTCAGAAGCAAGTGTGAGGTATTACTGTGCCACCAGCTTATCCGCTTGACACGCATCTACACCATCAAGATCAGATTAGTGCGAGCTTAGCCACACAACAGCAAAGGAGTACCTCCATACCTGTGCTGGCTCCCATGCCAGAATCTGAGAATAGTCTGTTTCGAGTTTGGGTACCACCCAGTGAAGCACCTACAGAACCAGAAATTAGCCTGAGTTCGAACTCACAACCTATTACAAGAAAAACACTGGATCAGTCAATCCTGCACAATAGTAGTATTGCAATGATGACCACATCTATGCCAGGCCCAAGTGAGAAGGCCGCGCCAAGATTCAAGACCTCCACTGACCCAGAGGAGCTCAAAAGATTCTTCACGCACCTAGAAGATTTATTCGTGAAATGTGCTATCACAGACAAGGAGGAGAAAAAGAAAGCCATGGTGTCGTATACGGACATAAAAACTGAATGACAGTGGAAGGTTCTCCCCAAGTACGCAACAGGAGGAAAGTATAATGACTTCAAGTCAGAAGTCATGGACTGCTATGATGGCATGTGTGATGAAGACCGCGACCCAGTCCAAGAAATGAAGAGGTTGGTATGGAGATACAATATCATGCAGATATCAGACAAAGGCCAATATATGGCATTCAAGTGGGAATTCCAAGTCCTGTCGTATGCACTCAGTGGGGTGCTGTTGAACAGAGAATTGGCAGACTCGTTCTTGATGCCTCTGACAGATGAGTTGTATCAATCAATCAAGATACAGCTAGAGTGTTGAAGAGGCTGGCTGTGGGCACTTGTGGAACAGTGCATAGAATGGCATGATACACACACCAAACCACACACACACTCACACAACTACTCAATAATACAATCACCCTCATAAGTGCATGGGGGGATGAGATTATTTCTACTCTGCGGTTATTAGCACTTTAGAACTCGTAAAGCTCCTTTTTATCTCGGTGCAGTACAGCGTTTACTCGTTTTTAATTGATCCTAAGGCTAGAATCTTTTTACAAGAAGGTATACTTCGAGGCGCAACCTTCTAGGCAAATGATAATATCCAATTTACACTAGGACCCATGTCCTATAACACAACAGAACATGAAACTCCTCACTATGACACTGAGCTTGCTCTTTTAAACCACTCAACTAAGTACTGACTTAATGAGCTTGCTACTCTCTGAGAGGTAGGGTTGTCAAGACTAACTATGATGACGATAACAGACTCTGACTCTTCAACAGTTCTCAGATTCAGAACAGAAACAACTCAGAAACAGAACAGAAGTGGATTCAGAAACAGACTGACAGAACAGAACAGACAGACCGAATGGATTTCAGAACTTCTACTTCAATTCATACTCTTTCTAAACAGACCTCAGCAGTACTCAGATGGAACAGAACAGTGACACTGATTCTTATTCACTCGGAACTTAAGCACACTTGTCAGATCCTGAAGTTATCTCTATTCCTCGAGGTGAGCTCGTTCTGTATATATGATGCTCGAAGCTACAAACTTATTCCTTTATTACAGTACTCACTTTCTATGCACGCACTGCAACTCAGGGGTTTGAAACTTGTATACTACACCAGACTTCTAGCTACTTATACTAAAACAACTATTAATTACAAATATCACTGCAGTCCCCAGGTAACTAGACTCCTATGCATACAGCCCACTGCTGCCGCAGTCCTGCTTGGCATCCAACTCGGTGTTGCCATATGTGGTTTAGTTTCCATGTCAAGCTCGCTAAGGTCTTACAAGTGCTCACTAATCTCAAGTCCAAGGACATATCTCCTGACCAGTGGTGGCCATGCCATGTCTAACCCCAGCTCTTATTCAATCATTCTTCCAGAAGTAATTCTTACTGGCAACTGTTCCTTGACAGTGTGACAACTGTGAAGGCACTCATCATACAATGGCTTGCACATTGGATTATCATCTTATCTTATCTCTCGCATGGTTTCCGGACTGGGCTCCTCAGGTATGGTGCGTCACTTTAATTTAGCATGTGCTGATCGTTTTAAATTGCAATCCTTTTTTTTTTGTTTTTTTTGTTTTTTTGGTGGAGGCTATAGCAGAGGTGGTCCAGCAACACAGTCGCTTCCAGCATGCAGCCATGGTAGATGCCAGGGATTAAAACCCGGCAGATGTAGTTAGTATACTAAATAGGAAGTTGTTGAATATTCACCAGGGGGGAAATGCTTTGCACACTGATGAGTGTGGGACTTGTAACTAGTAGGTTTGCTGGGGAATTCCTCTTCTTTTGCACTGCCCCCATACTTACCTTGTGCATCCCTGGCTTAACCTTACTTGTTACCCACAAAAACCCCGTCCGCTTCCGTCCAGTCTTCCGGAAGCTGCTGTTCATTTTTTATAGCGCCAGACCAAGTCCTAATAACCAGGGGTTTTGGGAGTGCTTTCTTACCAAATCTACTGTTGGACATTAGGCAATCAATGTCTAATCTATTTTGTATCTTTTTCAGCCATCTGTTTCAAATCTGAACTGGTGAGAAGGGGGAGTTGTTGTTTTGAATTACTCTTTCACATCTTGCATTCCAGATAACTTGCATTGATAAGGACATTATGATGCAATAGAAGTGTTCTCTTCCACTGTCTCTGTTTCCGTTCTGTGCTCTGAAGATCAGGGCTGCACATGCTAGGAGATTTGCCATTGATGGTGGGTGCCAGGGTATTCCATGCTTTTCTAATAGCTTTCCCACAAGCTCCCATATTTCGATCTGGCCAGGAGATGAGCATTCTGTCATTATGTGTGCCATATCCTCTGTGACATTGTTACAGTGTTTGCAATACACCTGATCATGGTATTGAGGCCCAAAACTGAGCCATTTTGCACCTATACAATAGGCTCCATGCAGCGACATCCAAAGTAGGTATCTTGTGTTCCAGTCAATGTCTTTGTGTTGAACTGATTTCCATAGTGTTTGCTCTGAGGGCATGTATCCAAAAGATTCTTTTGCCCCTTGCTTCGCTAATTTAATGTTTTCCAGGGTCCTTGGTCGCTTTGTATGTTTAAGTTGGCTCCGCTCACAGAGGGCCTTGTATGCGCAGCTCTGGGTCAAGCCTGTTAGCATAGCTCCTGAGATTCATAAGGTAGGTTCAATTTTGAGGTCTAACTGCACTTCCATGGCTGCCTGGGCTCCTTCTCTGGCTAGCTGGATGGCTCAATTGTTTGTGCTGGTTCTACTAGGTCCCTTTACCCATTTTAAGGATGACACTTGCTTTCTTTTGTGATAGCTTGCAACCATTGCCTGTATTAATTTCTTGTTTGGGGTGCCTACATACCCTGAGTCTTCCATCGTTCTCAAGGTGGTGGACAGATGTTTTATGACAAATAGTGAGCTTGTGTTTGGAGAGCAGAGGTCAGTTTTGTCAGTGAGTAGCTTCGCTGCTATGGTCTCACCAACTTGTTTTGATTGTTGTTGTATGAGGGCCGGTAATTTCACTGCAAATTCTGGGTTGAGACCTCCTTCAATGGGGATTCTGGCACCTGTGCTTGCACCTGCTGTACCATATTCAAAAAAGGCCCCTTCCGAGGCAGCATGTATGATTTCCCCTGGTTGGCCACAGAGTTGTAGGTCTGGTAGGTTGTTACAGATGTTTCCTTCTGTGAAGATGTGATAAGATTTTTCCAATGTTCCATGAGTTGTTACTCGTCTATCAAATTCAAAGCCTTCCTCCAGTTGGTTAGGGCTATCTTTGTAATCTTCCAGTAACATAAAGCGAGGGTCCCATTTCTGAGGTAGAGTGTCCATGAGGTCTTTAGCTCTCTGGATGCACTCATTTGGGTTGATGCAGTTTAGGTTGTCCATCATTGCTTCGCAGATGTAGCAGGAGCATCTTGGGTTTCGGGATGAACTATTGTGGTTAGGGTCATTGAGGAGTTGTGCTAGCTCCTCCGCTTCACCCACTGTTTGTAGGTTATGGTTGGTTCTTAGGCATTTGCTTGCAGCAGAGCATGTTAAAAGTCTGATCTTAGGGTCTGCCTCCAAATGGTACCAGATTGGTTGACTTCTTATAATTTCTCTTGAGAAAGCGATACCTTCTGCTCGGACACCGGTCTCTTCTGCTTTGCTCATCATTCTCTTAACGTCATGGGTAAGAGCTGACTTTTTTACTGTGAAGGACTGGAGAAAGACATTGATCTTTAGGTCTGTTGGGATGTTCTTCTCCACTGATGAACCTAGACTTCTGTGGCAATGGCAAACCAAAACTCAAAGAGTAATAATTAATGATGGTGTAGACCAGAGATAAAGGTACTGTGTTGTGCAAGTTGTTTGGGGCACCTCCGTGCAACCTAATCACTTCCTCTAGACGCAAGTTTATACTGTGACTTTTCAGTCAAGCAAGTAGCACTCAAGCGATTGAGTACTAAAAGGTATTGGCTGTAGGCTGGTGATAATCTCAATGACGAGATTGAACGGAATTGGGTATGATGTGAATACCGCAAATCCGGTGTAACAAGGAGAAACAAATAGATGAGGTCTCTAGATGTAGGTCCTATGAAAATAACAGTGAAAATGAAGCTATGTGTGTGGCAGTTGGTTTATAACCAGTGGAGTGTCGATGTACTGGGGGGTGATCCTAATAATACCAGTCAATGTGGGCACAAGTGTGAAGATATGTTTATATCCAGTGGGGCATGGAGATAACAAGTGTTGATCCTATATGAGGCAAAATATACTGAAGTCGATGTCGAAAGCTAAGTCTACTCGGAGATGTTCCTATCCTATGTCAATATCAAACCTATGAGTCCTCTTGAGGGACTATCCTATCCTATCCTATAATGGTCCTAAATGGTGTTGAGTCCAAAACAATCCTATGTTGACAATGCTGATTCCTATAAGTCTGTCAGAGACTACCCAAGTGGGCTGCGATGAACGATGTTGAAAATAAAGCCAAATAAAACTCCTATGGTACAAAGATGAAGACGATCCAATCCTATAAAACAAAAGAGGCGGTGTACGATGTGAATGCTGGTGTTATGCACTAGATGCGAGTATCAACCACTAATGATGGCGTGCAAGCTAACGTGCAATGTACGACGCTGGAGATAATTCCTAAAACCAGTTGATCACAGTTTAGAGCATTTCTCAAGGAGAGTGCAAAGGAGTATGAAGCTCAGACGGTGTAAAACCGGTCTGTGGCTTATAGCAAGCATATGTGGTGCAAACAATTTCTATTATTTGTATACTGCACTATGCGTGTGGTATGGTTCATTTTAAAACTGGTGCTAATGACTGTAGCAAGTGTGTAGAGACGAGATTATATCCGGTGACAAGTGTATAGCGAGGCTAATAGCAGAGTAATGGGTGGTAGTTGATTAACTCCCTTGTACTATGATTTTCTATCCACTCTTATACTACTGGAGATAATTATTATTAGTGGTAATTAGTAAAGCTACAAGGCTGCAGCTTTGTAAAGATCCTAGCATCCATATGTATCTCAGTAGTTGCTTGTAACAGCCAATCCTCTGCATTACTGAAGAAATGTAAATTTCCTAGATCATGGGTCTTCTCCAGCATGGTTTTTGAGGTGCTGTTTAACTGTGGACTGGGAGGGTAAGGTCAATAACCTGAGGCATATGAAAGGAGTATCGAGTGCTAGTGACCTTGGCATGGTGTTATTGGTAAAACTGGGCATCTAGCTGACAAAAACCCAGTGATTATTGAAGCAGGATAACAGTTGATGAGTATGACCTCACAAGCTTCCGTCCCGTGTCTTTGTCATGATTGCCAGACCCTTGTATCTCGGGTCTTGGCAACCTGACTACGACACGGAACTTCAGCTTGTTGGGGCCCGCCCCAAACCTGGCTTATTACTAAGATGTTAGTTTGAGAGAAAATATGTATTATGTGTTGGAGATTCAGCCTATCCTGAGTGTCCTGCCTATTCGACATACCAACATTTCACCTTATTTGATTGAACATACTTACTATATTTAGATTACATCTCCTATCTGTTCCTACTTATATCTGCTGTATCCCCTTTATCGCACCTCAGCTGTTCACATCAACTACATGACTGACTGAGGTGTGTATCTTATGTTCATTCTATCATATATATTTCTTATGCTACATTCATACAGCTGTTCTCATACTAACAGGTAGCATATACAATAAAGCCATTCACATTGACTATGTGACTGACTGAGCTGTTCTCATACTAACATTATGATTGTAATTGAGCTTCAGAATATGCAATATTCAATGTATCAGTATTTTTTTCTGTTGGTGAAAAGCAAACTCAAATCCATTGTCCAGAAGTGCAGCAGCTAAGTGCCACATACAGTTGTCCATGTGAAAGAACAGGAGTATGTAGATCCAATCCCACATAGGTGACTGATTGGCCTTGAGACTTGTTGATTGTCATTTCAAATGCCAGCCTGACTGGAAATTAACAACATGAAAATGCAATAGGTAGTTTGGCTGTATCTTCATTGACAGTGATATGGGGAATGAAGACAGTCTTGCTCATATGGGTGCCACTAAGAAGACAACATTCTAAAACATGAGGATGGAAGCCAGTAAGAATCATCCATGTTAGGGCTTTGCACCATACCATGTACAGTATATGGCCATACAGAGGACAGCTGTCAACCATCAGAAACTTGGCCTTGATGGTATGGTGATGGTAACAGCTGTCATTACCATATATACATCAATGGTTACCTTTAAGGGCAGACATCAGTGTCAAATATTGCAGAAACAGTTAGTTTTCATTGTTTTATCTATATTGGTCAAAAAAAACTCACTAATTAGTCCATTTTCAGATACCCATATAGGACCCGTACAATACAAAATAGGCAAAACTCTCTGATGGTACAGGGATGGTACTCATACAACCATACCATACAGTGATGGTGCAAAGCCCTAATCCATGCCCTATTGCATAGGCTATTAGCTGGATCCAGATTGCATAGGAGCATATGTGGGTATCCAGCTTATCACATGGTAATCCAGAGGGATTAAAATTCTGAAGAAATTCAATTTGATAGAAGGCAGCAGCATCACTGTCATCTCATCCATGATTGTCTTATCCATACTCCATTATACCATCACCTGTCCCTCGAAACTTCTTCAGAACCTGCTGATATTGAAAGATATCCATCCTGCCATATGCACACCCTATCTTTTTTTTGATCGCCTTTTGTTCCTACTATCTATCTTTTATATCCTAAATCCTGTCATTACTCAATCTCACTTATAAAGTCTCACTGTAGTCACTGTGTACCTCAGTTGTTTCATCTATGCTTTTCTGAGTGAGATGTGTAAACCTATACCACACTTACTATTTACTTACTCACACTTGGTCTTAGATCTAATGTATATTCTTCTACCAATAGGTACAGTACACTGTTAATATACAGTTGTTTTGCCTATGCTGTGTGAACTGAGATCTAACATATATTTTTCTACCAATAGCTAATTGCATTCAGAGAGAATTAGTAGTAAGAACATATTGAATACCCAATTGGTCATGCCACAGTAATCTCCCTGCATTGTGACATTTCAATATGGCATAGCACAGATGGCATCTATATCCCTCTGCATATCTTAGTTATGTAAAGATATCAGGAGCAAAATACACAAAAGGATGAAAAAATAGTGCATATCTCCTGAGATCTCGATATAACAAAAATACATCCTCATGATACTATCTCACTCAACCTCTGGTTACATATATAGGGTGTACTTTAGTTTTCTACACCTCAGTATTTTCTGCTTTTACTGTGCTGACTGAGGTTTGAATATTTTGTTACTTTTCTATCCATGTACATACATAGTCTTTAAAGATCTTATCCTTATCCTCTCATTATCAGGTACAGTGTGCTAACTGAGATGTTGCTATCCTTTAGTACAGAAGGTAGGCTTGTCACCAATATCATGAAATGGAACTAATGCTTACCTGGGTGTGGCAGTCTCACATAGGAGTGACCACAAAAACAGCAGGTGGCAGTGCAGCCAGGTTAAGCCAGGCTCGTGGCAGTGCTATAGGACCGGTCCTGTAATAACCGGTTGTGGCAGTGTGTACAGAAGAGGAGTGGATATTTTAAAGTCTGCTAATTTATATAAGCATTCTGGTGGCTGTGCGCATCCTAACTTATATATATGACAAGCTTCTGTCCCGTGTCTTCGTCATGATTGCCAGACCCTTGTGCCTCGGGTCTTGGCAACCTGACTACAACACCAAACTTTAGCTTGTTGGGGCCCACCCCAAACCTGGCTAATTACTTCAATTTTGAGCTCTTAGTGTTAGAGCAAATATATTATGACTGTAATCAGCATGTTTTAGGATGTACAAAATTTAAAATATCTCTACCTCTTTTTGTATCTGGAAAGAGAGCTTGAATCTGTTGTCCATGTGAAAAAACAGGAGTATATAAATCTAATCCCACATAGGTGACTGACTGGTTTTGAGACTGGTTGATTGTGATTGCACATGCCAGCCTGAGTGGAAATTAATGACCTGATAATGCAATGGAAAATTAAGTGGTATCTGTGTTAACAGTGATACAGGAGTTGAAGACAATCTTGCCCATATGGTTGTCACTGAGTAGACAACATTTCAAAATATGAGGACAAAAGCTGGTGAGAATCTCTTGGATTATCCAGTGTTGAGCATGGCTTCAGCTCCATGGTTGTCTATTGTCAAAGAAGATTTGCTCCTGAGACTTTACTTTATTTACTTTAGCACAATGTTGATTCACTTACCATGCATTACTGTACAGAAAGTAGATAAATATGCTGCCCTAATTTGATGACCCTTGCTTGTGGTCTGGCAATCGTGACAAAGACATGGGACAGAAGCTTGTACACTATAGGGTGGGACTGTCCATATGCACTGTAATATGGTCACAGTGCCCATCCCTAATGGTACAACATTTGCAGAAAGAAAAAATACACCTCTGTACAACTCATGGAATCATCTATGTCTCATTGTGTAGGCAATTAGCTGGATCCAGATTGCATAGGAGTGTATATGGGCATCCAGCTCTGCACATGATAATCCAAAAGCATTAAAATTCTGAAGGAATTCAATTGGATAGAGGGCTGCAGCATCACTGTCATCCCATTCATGCTCCACTATACCATCTCCTGTCCTCAGAAACTTCTCCAGAATCTGCTGATGTTGGAGGATATCCATCCCACCATGCATGTGTATATCCTATCTTATTTTTGATCACCCTTTGTTCCTACTACTTACCTTTTATATCTTACATATAAACCCTCACCATAGTCACCCGATACCTCAGTTATTCCATCTACACTGTGCTGACTGAGGTATGTATACCTATACTGCATTTACTACTTACTTACACTTGTTCTTAGATCTAATTTATATTCTTCTACCAATAGCTGATTGACTTCAGAGAGAATTGGTATGGACACATTGAATACCCAATTGGTCCTGTCACACTAATCTCTATACCTTGTGACACTTGTATAATGTATAGCATAGATGGCATCCATATTCATCCATATATCTTAGTTATTTAAAGATCTCAAAGCAACATACATGAAAAGGATGAAAAAATAGTGCATATCTCCTGAGATATTTACATAACAAAAATACATGGATGGATGCAGATGCAGTTTATGTTATGCCTTACACTTAATGGAGGCCCTATTCACATGCATACATATTGAAGGAAATCTGTATCTATTTTACTTGCATTATCTATTTTCTTCATGATACTATCTCATTCAACCTCTGGTTACATATATAAGATGTACTTTAGTTTTCCACACCTCAGTATTTTCTGCTTTTGCTGTGCTGACTGAGGTTTGAATATTTTACATTACTTTTATATCCACATACATGCATAGTCTTTACAGATCTTAGTCTCATCCTCTTATTATCAGGAACAGTACAGCTCAATGCAATCATTTTAGGTTTTGCTGTGCTGACTGAGATATTACTCTTATCCTGTGATCATTATACAGAAGGGTAGGCTTTTCATCATATCATGAAATAGGACTGATACTTACCTGGGATGAGCCTGGCACAGGAAGTTTCAAAGGGGACCCAAGGTGGTAGAGGAGGAATTGGATGTAGCAGTGCAGCCCAATTTGAACTCAGCCGGGTTAAGCCAGGACCAGTCCTGCAATAGCCGGTTGTGGCAGTGCGTACAGAAGAGGAGTGGATATTTCAAAGTCCGCTAATTTTACATAATCACATATGATTGGAAGCTTGCGAACTGTCTTATATATATAAGACAAGCTTCCGTCCCGTGTCTTCGTCACGATTGCCAGACCCTCGTACCTCGGGTCTTGGCAACCTGACTACGACACAGAACTTCAGCTTGTTGGGGCCCGCCCCAAACCTGGCTTATTACTTAAATTTTGAGATGTTAGTTTTAGAGAAAATATATATTATGATTGTAATAGTGCTTCAGAATACAATATTCAATGCATTTGTATTTTTGCTGTTGGTGGAAAGAGAACTGAAATCCATTGTCCAGAAATGCAGTGGCTAAGTGCTACATACAGCTGCCTATATGAAAAAATAGGAGTAGGTAAATTCAATCCCACATATGTGACTGACTGGCCTTGAGACTTGTTGATTGTCATTGCAAATGCCAGTCTGACTGGAAATTGACGATGTGAAAATGCAATGGGAGGTTTGGCTGTATCTGTATTGACAGTGATACAGGGAATGAAGACAGTCTCACCCATATAGTTGCCACTAAGAAGACAATTTTCCAAAACATGAGGATGAAAGTGGATGAGAATCATCCATGTCCCATTGCATAGACCATTAGCTGAATCCAGATTGCATAGGAGCATAAGTGAGCATCCAGCTTTGCACATGGTAATCCAGAGGGATTAAAATTCTGAAGGAATTCAACTGGATGGAAGGCAGCAGCATCATTGTTATCTCATCTATGATCATCTTATCCATACTCCACTATACCATCACCTGTCTCTGGAAACTTCTTCAGAACCTGCTGATATTGGAGGATATCTGTCCCACTGTATGCATACCCTGTTTTTTTTATCACCTTTTGTTCCTACTACTTATCTTTTATATCCTACATCCTGTCATTACTCAATCTTACTTATAAAGCCTCGCCTTAGTCACCCTATATCTCAGTTGTTTCATCTATGCTGTGCCTACTGAGATATGTATACCTATACCACATTTACTACTTACTCATTCACACTTGTTCTTAGATCTAATGTATATTCTTCTACCAATAGGTACAGTACACTGTTAATATACAGTCATTTTGTCTATGCGGTATCAACTGAGATCTCACAGATATTCTTCTACCAATAGCTGATTGACTTTAGAGAGAATTAGTATGAACACATTGAATACCCAATTGGTCCTGTCACACTAATCTCTATGCCTTATGACAATTCAATAATGTATAGCATAGATGCCATCCATGTTAAGCCACATATCTTAGTTATCTAAAGATCTCAGAAGCAATGTACATGAAAAGGATGAAAAAATAGTGCATATCTCCTGAGATCTTTATATAACAAAAATACATGAATGGATGCAGATGCCATTTATGTTATGCCTTATACTTAATGGAGGCCCTATTCACATGCATACATATTGAAGGAAATCTGTATCTGTTTTACTTGCATTACCTGCTTTCTTCATGGTACTATCTCATTCAACCTCAGGTTACATATATAAGGTGTATTTTAGTTTTCCACACCTCAGTATTTTCTGCTTTTGCTGTGCTGACTGAGGTTTGAATATTTTACATTACTTTTATATACCCACATACATGCATAGTCTTTACAGACCTTAGTCTTATCCTCTTATTATCAGGTACAGTACAACTTAATGCAGTCATTTCAGCTTTCAAGTTTGCTGTGCTGACTGAGATATTACTCTTATCCTTTCATCATTAGTACAGAAGGGTAGGCTTTTCACCATATCATAAAATGAGACTAATGCTTACCTGGAATGAGCCTGGCACAGGAAGTTTCAAAGGGGACCCAGAGGAGGAATGAAATTGGAAGTGGCAGTGCAGCCCAATTCGAACTCAGCCGGGTTAAGCCAGGACCGGTCCTGCAATAGCCGGTTGTGGCAGTGCGTACAGAAGAGGAGTGGATATTTCAAAGTCCGCTAATTTTACATAATCAAATATGATTGGAAGCTTGCGAACTGTCTTATATATATAAGATATAATTAAAGGATCAATCCGGGTTTTTACACTGTGATGCACTAGTGATGCACCCTGATGCATTGTATGATTTATCTCTGGTGGTCACCTAATTGGTCGATATTGGTGCCTAGCTGTGATGGCATACAATTTGAGCCTGTTAGGATCATGCCAATAGGAGTAAGTGAAAGGAATGCATGCCGTGGATTCTGTGGAGTGCGTGGGGCTTGGCGAAGCTATTAGCAACGTCACCCTTGGGTCGAAGCCCAAAGAAGGATTATGGACGGAGTCCATGGGATTATGATCTCTAGGATCAAAGGTTAAGTCCAACGGCTATCAGAGTCCGCAGACGTAGAGAGATGGATTATGGCTTGAAGGCCAAAGAGAGTGAGGACGAGAGTTATTGGGCTAAACCAAGTTGATATTTGAACTGAGGTATGTACTACTAAACATACAGCTTATAAAAAAACCAGGATTTGGAATCTGACGGATTCCGATGATTGACTTGGAGCTGGTGGAGTGGATGATTGGATGAGGTCCATGGAGTCCACGGCATGATCGTTACAGTATCCCCCCTTTAGCGTTCTTGCCCTCAAGAGCGCAGATCCCGATGGCTGGGGGTGCCGCATGGAATTTGTGAGTGAGGTATCATGTGATTTTCACCTCTTGACTTGTTACAACCACCATCTCGGTGGTAGGGTATACTTGCTTTTTTCTTTGCTCGCCATGGAAAATGATGGCCGATGAATCCCGACGGTCGTGAACACCGGAGTCATATGAGGCACCCGCAACTCTGGACGACTTGGATGTGGATGAACTACCGGCATTCTATGCTGGTAGGGATGCCAGGGAGGAAGCTCATCAGAGTGCTGTGGAGGCGCATGAGCTATGGTTGGCCGAGAAGCTGAAGGCTGACAAGGCTGCGGCGGCCGCAGAGGCCACGCAAAAGAAGGCCCATGAACGGGCGAAAAAACTGCAAGAGTTGAAGTTAAAGAAGGAGAAGGAGGCTGTGGAGAAGTGGGCAGAGGAGGAGTGATTGACAAGGGAGGCAGAGGAGCGCAGGGTGGCTGCAGAGAAGAGGGCAGCAGAAAAGAAGAGGAAGGAAGAGGCAGCCATGGGGGCCGAGAAAAAGAGGTTGGCTGCAGTAGAGTCCGAGGCCATGCAGACGTGACATCTGCTGCGGGAACAAACCGAGTTGGCCAAGAAGGCCATGGAGGCCACAGCTATTGCTGCGCAGGCTGCCGAGGGAGACGATGAGGAGGCCGCGGTGACTGTGGATAATGAAAAGGAAAAGGCATGTGAGGAATTGCGGCAGAGGAGGAAGGAAAAAGGCAAGGCGAGGGCAACCAGGACCATGGGTCCTTCGAACAAAAGGAAGCGGTTGACTCGGTCGGTGGTAGAGGAGAGTGAAGATGAGAGGACCGTGGGGCCATCGGAGGAGCGGCCTGCTAAGAAGATGAAGGGAACGACTGTGGAGCGGGAGCAGTTCCACAGTTCCGGTGAGTGGACTTGGGATATTTCCTTTTGGTTTGCTGAACATTTGGTTAGATAAATGCGGGCGGTGTCGGGCCGACGGCGCCCGATGTTTTATGTCAGCCATGATGAGGTCCTGCGAACAGTGCAGGATTCGTAAGGCCAAGTGCCTTTGGACCGAGGAGACAGAGCCGACGGCAATGGAGGAGGTAGTGGCCTTGCTGCATAGTTTGCATGCAAGGTTTGATGATATGGAGGAATGGTTGGAAAAGGTGGAGAAGGAATTGGCGTCCGTCGGAGGACGTGTTGACGATTTAGTGGATGACTTTGAGGAAGGGGATGCTATCGAGTATCCGTGGGATTTCGTGCCATCAGCATCCGAGGAGGAGTGGAAGGTGTCGAGGGAAGAGTTGAGCAAACTGGAAGGTGCCAACTCCGAGGCTCTCCGGCGGGCGATGCGCCTACACCTCGATCAGGATGTTGCCCAAGTGTGGTACGCCCACATGATGTCCACAGAGTTCAACGGTAAAGATCCGTTTGAACTGGCCAACATCGAATTGTGGCGTGGAAACTGTGACCTGGACAGGGTGATTGCGTCCAGCAAGAGATTTAGGGATGCTCACGAAAAGTTCTACCAAGTCGGAGGCCACCGGAGGGAATGGGTGCTGTGGAAGGAGTACCTGAGGGGTAGTGAGGAGTTTTTAGTAGAGGATTCCGAAGGACAGCTGGAGGAGGAGGAAGTCAGGGCAGAGATGCTGCCAGAGGCCAGGACCAATGGAGCGCCCGGAATAGCGGAGTTGTTGAGGATGATCAAAGGAAAGGGAAGAGAGGTAGAAGGTGGAGAGGCCGGCGGGTCCCCGGACGCCTAATCCTAGCCTCATAGATATTTTTTAAAGACTTTTGTAGATAGTAGATAGATAGTAGAGTGCGCCTGGAGGGGCAAGAATTTGTAGATTTTTTCGTGATGTGCTAAAATTGTGTGAATAAAGTGTGAAGTCAAGAAATGCGTCCATCGGAGTCCGTTCCCGATTAGGGAATGAATTTGCAATAGTTTTCCAGAATCAAATTTGAAATTGGGGAGACGGATTCTGACGGGAACCAATGGATGGCTGATCAAGAAGAAATAGATGAGGTCTTGACTGAGACCTTGCAAATGGTGACCTTGGATAACGGTCCTGGTTTGTCTGGGTAACGACAATGGAAATCTTCAATGTAGTCTTCTGTGGAGAACTCTGTAGTGGGGATCCAGGAAAATTCTTCATCAGTACCTTCGTAGCCCAACCATTGGACATGGTAGAGGAGTGGACAGCAGAACCAACGGTTGAGCTTGGAATCAAGAATCTGTGTGATCTCGAATTGCTCTTCTCCATCGACTTCCATGGGAGGTGGAGGTGGCTGGGTGCGATTAGGAATGGTATTGATTTCCATGGGTTCCAACTGTGAGACATGAAATACAGGATGAATGGAACGGAGGTCCATGGGAAGTTTGAGCATGAAAGAGTGGGATCCAGGCTGAGCGATGATATCAAACGGTCTGAGGAATTTCTCGGAGAATTTCGCAGTAGGGCGAGTAGTCCTGATGTGTTTGGAGTTAAGGAGAACCTTGTCACCTACTTTGAAATCTGGAGCTGGGGACCGACATTTGTCTGCTTGGAATTTGTAACGAGACTGAGCATGAGTGATTTTGTCTCTAAGGAATTGGTGAAGATCGTTGAGGTTGACTATGAAATCGCAGGCCCGGGTGGAGGCAATGTCGCGTTCAGGGTACACCGTGATGTTAGGATGGTATCCCTTGTTAGCGAAGAATGGAGAGATTCCGGTGGAAGTGTTCAGAGCATTGTTGTACATGAATTCGGCAATGGGTAGTAAGGTATCCCAATTGTCTTGTTGATATGAACAATAGATACAGATGTATTGTTCAAGGGTTTGGTTTGCGCATTCAGTTTGTCCGTCGGCTTCCGGATGATAACCAGAAGTGAAGTGAAGCTCCATATCAAGGGATTTGGCTAGGGTGCGAGTGAATTGGGAGACAAATTCAGAGCCGCGGTCAGAAGTGATGTGATTGGGAATGCCATGCTTGGAGAAGACATGGGTGACAAAGAGCTGGGCTAGCTCCGATGAATTGACAGTGTCGTGAGTGGGAATGAAAATGGCTTGTTTACTTGCACAGTCAATAATGACAAGAATGGCGGTGAATCCATTGGATTCTGGGAGTTGTTCAATGAAGTCCATGGAGATGGAATCCCACGGCCGTTCTGGTACAGGCAAGGGTTTGAGTAAGCCGAATGGACGGTGTCTAGGTGTTTTGTTATGACCACAGGTAGTACAGGATTTGACGTAGTGGTGAACGAATTCATGCATCTGTGGCCAGGTGTAATTCCGTCGGACTAATTCGAGAGTCCTGTTTTGACCAAAATGACCTGCCAAGATGTGGTCATGATTGTTTTGGAGGACATGAAGATGGAGGTCCATGGAGTCTGGGACGTAGATGCGATTGTCAAGGCAGAGTATTCCTGACTCGTCTACAGACCACCGGGAAGGATTGGAAGGGGAAGAAGCAAGGCAGAAGCCTTCGGTTGCCGTGGGATCCGCAGGTTGTGCAAACTTGATATCAGAATGCAATTGGTCTACATCCATGATTGCACTGGCATGGAGTACGGGACCTTCAAGAAACGTAGTGTGGAGAGAAGCAGAGAGTTGCTCTTGAGTAAATACAGGGCGGAAATTGTGAGGATTGACTTGAGCATATTGAGTATCCCCCTCTTTAGGGTAGACGTCCCATCGTCTAGTGAGTGTGTCTGGTTTCCCACCTAATTTTCCTGGACGGAATCGGATAACTAGGTTGAATTGGGAAAGGAATTCGGACCAGCGGACTTGTCGGCATGTAAGGACCTTGGTAGTAGAGAAGTACTGAAGGTTTTTGTGATCAGTAACGACGTCGATGGATTCCGCGGAGCCTTTGAGGTAATGATGCCAGTATTTAAAGGCTTCAAAGATGGCGAGAAGCTCTTTGTCATGGGTGTCATAGTTGAGTTCGGCTCCGTGGAGACTGCAGGACAAGAAGGATATAGGGTGAATTTCCCCATCATCAAGGTAAATTGAGAGGACAGCGGCAATAGTGTAGTCGGATGCATTGGTTCCCATGACAAGTTGACGGTCGGGAATCCAATGGGTAAGGATAGGAGCATGAGTGAAAGCCTGTTTCAACTCGTTGAATGCAGCTAAGCATTTGTTGTCAAATTTCCACGGAATACCTTTGCATGTAAGATGTGTTAGAGGTAGAACAATCTCACTGTATTCGTAGATGAAGCAGTGGTAGAAATTAGCAAAACCAAGAAATGATTGGATATCTTTGACCTTCCATGGGATTGGCCAGTCAACATTAGCTTTGACTTTGTCTTCAGCCATTCATAAGCCTTCAGGAGAGCGGATGTAGCCTAGATATTCCACAGAATCCTGATTGCACTCACATTTAGAACCTTTGTAGTAGAGCCCATTGGCTCGAAGTCTGCATAGGACTTCATGTACATTCTTTCGGTGTTCCGCAGGATCATCAGAGTAGATGAGGATATTGTTGAGGTACACGACAACAGAGACATTGAGCATGTCTGCAAAAATGTCATTGACAAAACGTTGGAAAGCTGTGGGAGCATTGGTGAGGCCAAATGGCATGGCCCTTGCCTGATATCTGTGTGATATTGTATCTCCGTACCAACCTCTTCATTTCTTGGACTGGGTCACGGTCTTCATCATGCACACCATCGTAGCAGTCCATGACTTCCGACTTGAAGTCATCATACTTTCCTCCTGTTGCATACTTGGGGAGAACCTTCCACTGTGGCTCGGTTTTTATGTCCATATATGACACCGCGGCTTTCTTTTTCTCCTCCTCATCTGTGATAGCACATTTCATGAATAAATCTTCTAGGTGCGCGAAGAATCTTTCGAGCTCCTCTGGGTCAGAGGAGGTCTCAAATCTCGGTGTGGCCTTCTCACTCGGGCCTGGCATAGATGTGGCCATTGTTGCAATACTACTATTGCATGGGATCGTCTGATCCGGTGTTTTTCTTGTAATAGGTTGCGAGTTCAAACTTGGGCTAATCTCTGGTTCTGTAGGTGCCTTACTGGGTGGTACCCAAACTCGAAACAGACTATTCTCGGATTCTGGTGTGGGAGCCAGCACAGGTATGGAGGTACTCCTTTGCTGTTGCATGGCTAAGCTCGCACTAATCCAATCTTGATGGCATAGATGGACATCGAGTGGATAAGCTGGTAGCACAGTAATACCATGCACTTGCTTCTGAGATCTGGTCTTGGGTTCTCGGGTCTGACTTGGTCCAGCTATACTGACCTAACAGATGAGATGCTTGATTGGGAGATCATATCCTTCTGCACCAGTTGTCTTTGTATGAAGTCTGACTAGCTTCTCTTTTCTCAAAATGGAAATCTTAGATAGTAAAACAATTGTTATGCTCACATGTAATAGATTTCTCTCAAATGGATGTCTTAGTTTTAAGAAACTACTTCCCCCCCTCGCAGTGGGCTCCAGATGAAGTGCTGTCTGTGGGCACAATGCTAGAAATGCAACAGTGTCGAAGACACTGATCACACCCACACCTAACACTACACACACAAACACACTCTTTAGTTTGTGGGGGGATTCTAATGCAATGAAAGTAGTGAACTTAGACAACTATATTCTCAATATCTCTAAGATACATGTAAAGCAATAGTGCTCATCTCATATCTAGACTTTACTAAGTCTGAAGGTTATCTCTAAACAAGAGGCGTGATGTTCGTCACTTGGCCTCAAGGCAAAGGGCTTTCCATACACTCTAAATGCCCATAGACATAACCACAACTCTCTAGTAATCGTGCACAACTCAAATAGTCACCAAACAAAACCACTAATCATTAACCCAACACTTTAAAACCTCACGTGCTAAGCTGTAACCTTCACAAATACTTGGAGAAGCGTCTACACTGACACCAAACTCCCAGAACTTCCACAAGAGCCACAGGGTTTGAACCTATGCTCTTGAGCTGTTAACCAATCATAGAACCACAGGGTTTGAACCTCTGTGCTCCAGAGAAACCCCGTCCGACAAGCGAAAGGGTTTGAACCTTTGCCAACCTGCAGAAATAACACAGAAGAGCAAACACTAATCAGACCAAAGGGTTCGAACCTCTGCCATCTGTAATGCCCCGCATCACACGAATGCCCTCAAGAACTCGAAAGGGTGACCTTCAAGACACAGTACTCTTGTTCTTTCACAGAGCACAAGTCAAACCAAAACCAAAACTACTGCACAAAGTGCCATGCCACTGTCTTGTCCAAGCACACAACTTAATTCACACAATATGTATCTGATATGGGTTGTATTCTCTCTAGAAGCTACAAACTGCTCCAAGTGCTTGAGCATGTCGCTAATCTGCTTTGCACCATTACACCAGGGGTCCAAAACTTGTACACTACTTCTATACTACTGTATTTATACATCATGCACTCTACAAATTAATACAACCGGTTTTAGTACTATTTCCTGCTTGGATCTCAATTGTCTGTGTCTCGCACATCCCGTTGAGCATGCCATCTCGTAGCACATTGGTCAGAAGGTTGATTAAGACCCAGACTTATCTTGTGCGCATGGTTGCGATGTCGGTTAGCAGTGTGTGCAGCACGTAACCCACCACATGTTATCTCCTCGGAGCTCCCACCTATCAGGATTTGCTCCACTCATATTCCTCTATTGTCTTCCAGTCGGCAAGGTGACTTGCATGGTGCCTAGGACTCACGCACTTTGGCCGAAGTGTAGTATCTCAGTTTTATCTGGCCTGGGGCTTTCATTATATGATGTGTGCTAGTTGCCGGTTGATCCATGCCTTGTGCATCATAGATCAATGTCTCTCATAGTTCATTTACATTGCACATGTATTCACTTATCTTTTTAGAGTACACATGCCACTTCATCTTAGTGCAGCTAGTATCGAACACTAGGCTCTCATATTTAGGATGACCATGTCTCGTATCTCCCTAACCTAGAGCATGCGCTCTACCAATAGTCACTTCAAATATTCACGGTATTATGCTTATTTCATTGCGCTCTTCTCTAATCTCTCTCATTTCAGTTGTGGGACTTCTCAACCGGTGTATAATGTTATAAAATGTGAAATTACACACATAAACACCTAGCGGGCATGTCACTGTATTGCCAAATCCAGCTGTAGAACAATCATTTGCAGACACTGACGAAGTTACCACAGAACTTGTCAGTTCTAATTACAACACCACACCTGGATCACTGTATACAGGAACCATGTTCAGCAGATATCGCATCGACTCCACTTCCTTTACCAATTATAGAGACCAATCCATCAGCTCTAGCGACGAAGTAGTCCCAGATACCGCTACTACCCTATGTTTCAACATCAAAGAAGAATCCTTCAAGCAGGAATTACCTTTTGAACCCCCTACTGAAGCATCCACTTCATTTTCCCTTTTATACTGGATATACCACCAGTAGTGACATTACCGGCACAAAATCCCCCCCCACCAGTTATTCTCCCTACACAACCACCAGTCATGGCCTCAAATATGCCATTCAGAAAAGAAAAGAGCACCCCAAATATTGTCAATGAAATAAGTCCAGGACGTGAATTGATGTGTTACATTGGAGATATTGAAGGACTCTTTGCTTGCCATTCCATTAATAACACCGCCGACAAAAAGAAATGGTTTATCTACTACCCCAGACTCGTTATCTCCGAGTTTTGGGAAAGTTTGCCCAAATATAAGAACACCTTGAAATCCTACAAAGATTTTAAAACTGCTATTATAGCACAATACCCCAATGCAAATACAAATCACAAATACAAGAGGCATGACCTTGAGTGCATCATTGGAAAATACACTTGTGAAGTCAATAACCTTGCAGACTTGGGCGCATTTTACCGAGAATTTTACCTGAAAGTACAGCACTTGATTGATAAAAAGTGCTTATCTGAAAATGAAACCGGCAATATGTTTAGCAAAGGTTTTCCTAATCATGTTTGGGATGCCATTGCTCGCCGTCTTCAAATCAAGTTACCAGACCACCACCCTGCAGATCCATACCCACTCGAAGATATTTACTCTACGGCACAGTTCATCTTACAAGGCACAAATAAAAGCGAGAGTACACTTAGGAGTCCACCAATGCACGGATATTGTGAAGCTGACCCAGTAAGGCCAGAAGAACCATTATATCCGGTGCCTGTTGCACAACCTCCAAATCCAGTTCGAGTTAAAGAAGAACCTGTCGAACTGCTGATGAACCTTAACTTCCATGGCAACGGCAAACCAAAACTCAAAGAGTAATGATTAATGACGGTGTAGACCAGAGATAAAGGTACTGTGTTGTGCGAGTTGTTCGGGGCACCTCTGTGCGACCTAATCACTTCCTCTAGACACGAGTTTATACTGCGACTTTTCAGTCAAGCAAGTAGCACTCAAGCGATTGAGTACTAAAAGGTATTGGCTGTAGGCCGGGGATAATCTCAATGACAAGATTGAACGGTTTTGGGTATGACGTGAATACCGCAAATCCGGTGTAATGAGGAGAAACGAATAGACGAGATCTCTAGACGTAGGTCCTATGAAAATAACAGTGAAAATGAAGCTATGTGTGTGGCAGTTAGTTTATAACCGGTGGAGTGTCGAGTTACTGGGTGGCAATCCTAATAATGCCGGTCAATGTGGGCAAAAGTGTGAAAATACGTTTATATCCGGTGGGGCACAGAGATAACGAGTGTTGATCCTATGAGGCGAAATATACTGAAATCGATGTCGAAAGCTGAGTCTACTCAGAGACGTTCCTATCCTATGTCAATGTCAAACCTATGAGTCCTCTCGAGGGACTATCCTATCCTATCCGATCCTATCCTATTCTATAATGGTCCTAATGGTGTTGAATCCAAAACGATCCTATGTTGACGATGTCGATTCCTATAAGTCTGCCAGAGACTACCCAAGTGGGCTGCGATAAACGATGTTGAAAATAAAGCCGAATAAAACTCCTATGGTACGAAGATGAAGATGGTCCAATCCTATAAAACAAAAGAGGTGGTGTACGACGCGAACACCAGTGTTACGTGCTAGACGTGAGTATCAACCACTAATGATGGAGTGCAAGCTAACATGTGATGTGCGACACCGGAGATAATTCCTAAAACTGGTCGATCATGGTTTAGAGCGTTTCTCAAGGAGAGCACGAAGGAGTACGAAGCTCAGATGGTGTAAAACCGGTCTCTGGCTTATAGCGAGCGTATGGGGTGCAAACAATTGCTATTGTTCGTATACTGCGCTATGTGTGGGGTATGGTTTGTTTAAAACCGGTGCTAATGACTGTAGCAAGTGTGTAGAGACGAGATTATATCCGGTGACAAGCGTATGGCAAGGCTAATGGCAGAGTAACGGGTGGTAGTTGATTAACTTTTTTACTATGATTTTCTACCTACTTTTATACTACCGGAGATAATTATTAATAGCGGTACTTAGTAAAGCTACAAGGCTGTGGCTTTGTAAAGATCCTAGCGTCCATACATATCTCCGTAGTCGCTTGTAACAGCCAATCCTCTGCGTTACCAAAGGAAGGTAAATTTCCTAGATCATGGGTCTTCTCCAACATGGTTTTGAGGTGCTGTTTAACTGTGGACTGGGAGGGTACGGTCAATATCCTGAGGTGTATGAAAGGAGTATCGTGCGCTAGCGACCTTGGCACGGTTTTATTGGTAAAACCGGGCGTCGAGCTGACAAAAACCTGGTGATTATTGAAGCGGAATAACGGTCGATGAGTATGACCTCACATAATTAATGGATCAATGCCGGGGTTTTACCCATGATGCGCTAGTGATGCGCTCTGATGCGTCATATGATTTATCTCCAGTGGTCGACTAATTGGTTGATATTGGTGCCTAGCCGTGATGGCATACAATTTGAGCCGCGAAACCAGTTGGGATGGATATTCTCCATTATATCCGGTTGTTGAAGTGTCAAGAAGGTCCTATAGTAGCATGTGCACACCGGAGATAATATTATATCTGGTGCTAAGTCGGTTGTCACTTAGAAATGACAAAGTTCACGAATTCTGAGCGTACAGAGCCCTGAGGCTCATCACCGCAAGTAAAGATGGAGCATATCAATTAGCTCATTAAGCTCGGAGAAACACTTTTGCAGTTGAATTCGAATGATAGATTCTGGTGTGCCCAACAACGGTACCCAGCTGGACTGTCTTTACCACCCCAACAGAGCAGTTACACTAACGCAACTACCAGCCAAAGTTGTAGTTTCTGTGGAGAAATAGGGCATTTCATGCACGAATGTCCTAAAGTCGAGGAAATGTGAAAGAGCATGTACCGCAGCTTATGCCAGAAGATATTCATCCTTTCGCCGCTGAAAGACCAACCAATTATGCACCGCCAGGAGTTTGTAACACGGGTGCAAAGCTGGATATATGCAAGCATGTCAAAGACAATGAACCCACTTATAGGACAAGAGCACCAATAGAATGATCAAATGTCACATGAGAAGTGTATGAATACGCATTGGACTCCACAATCATGTTGTCGCATCAAGAGTTATATTCTCTATCACCTGCAGTCAGGGAAATGATTAAGGAAGATAACACCAAGCACAAAGTTCCTAACACCGTGGAACAATTCCAGAAGGAGTTAGCTTTACTGTTCACCAGAGATGGGATGATCGAAATCATGGTGAAAGACACAGATGGTCCTAAAACCAGCAAAGCAACTACGTTGTTATACTCAATGCCGGACAGTTTTGCTCAGACCATATAACAGGCAGATAAAGAGCAGGCGTGCCCAGATCCACCAGCAGGGTCTTTGATTGTTCCAGATCCATATGAAGCTCGCATCAAGATGGGAGAAAGAATTGGACCTTTGACATGCGCAGCCAACTCTATTTCATTGCGCTCCATTGTTCCAGTAGTGGACCATCAACTCAAAGTTGAATGCATCATTGATCCTGGATCTCAAGTTATATCTATGTCCGAAGCTGTTTGCCTATGATTGGGGTTAATCTATGACCCTACAGTTGTTTTGGAAATGCAGTCAGCCAACGGCACTACGGATTATTCCTTGGGATTGGCATGCAACATTGCATTTTTGTTCCAAGATATTACTCTCTACTTGCAAGTTCACATCATTAAGCAGTCCATGTATGACATTTTACTTGGAAGACCGTTTGACACATTAACTCAGAGTATTGTCCGCAATTACGCTGACAAGAATCAGACTATTACCATCCATGATCCGAATACCAGAAAAACCATGACTATTCCAACTATTCCCCATGGTCATCCCCAGATTTTAAACCATGTCCCCTTTTCTTGGGAAAATTGACTAGAAGAACCTGGTGATAATATGGAAGAAATTGCCCTTGTCATTGAATTAGACAATGGGCTACCCAAAGTTATTACTTATGCCGCCTCTCATTCCGAATTTGATCAAGAATGCACCTCAGCACAATATTTATCTGCTTGCAACCCTAATAAAATTTCCATTTGCCCGACTACATTTACACAATCCCTTTGGTCGTCTCAAACTCAAGAAACCATTCCCGTTGATAAAAACCATGCCGAATATTTGTTACCAACAGACCAAAGTCGTCTACTCCCACTATATGCCTTACCTTCCAATTCTTTGAATGAAACACCCGGTTTTAATAATATCTCCATGCCCCAAGACTACATGTACCACTTATATGGATCTAATATAACCGGAGATCAAACCTACAAGCCATGGTTCCCTAAGAAAGTATTGATTTATGCAGGCAAGAAGTACAAGCTGGTTGCGCTAAAAACAAAACCGGTCCTTGCAACCTTGCCTGACAAGTTTCATATTATTTGCAATATCAAGGGAGACCCATTGGCTGACATACCTACATTATCTCCGGTCCCACCACCATTTATGCCAACCGATCACTATACACCCAAACACAAAGCATACATTGACTCCATTCATAATGACGGTTTTCTCTGGCCTGAAGAAATGAAGCTCATGCATCATTTTATGACAGTCCAAGATAAAGCTTTTGCTTGGGAAGACTCAGAACAAGGAAGTTTTTGTAGAGACTTCTTCCCACCCATTGATATACCCGTTATCAAACATACCCCTTGGGTACTTCGAAATATTCCCATTCCCCCAGGCATTTACGCCGAAGTTTGTCGAATGATCAAAACAAAAATTGATGCTGGCATATATGAACCTTCCAATTCCTCATATCATTCTCGATCGTTCACTGTTCTTAAGAAAGATGGCAAAAGTCTTCACATAGTTCACAGCTTAGAACCATTGAACAAAGTTACTATTGCGCACTCTGGATTACCACCGGTGACAGACCCATTAGCAGAACATTTCACAGGCCATGCTTGTGGTGCTACCCTAGATTTATTCATCAGATATGATGAACATCTATTGGCAGAATCATCATGCGACCTCACAACCTTTCAGACTCCCTATGGAGCCCTTCGACTTGTTACCTTACCCATGGGTTGGACTAACTCCATGCCAATTTTCCATGACAATGTTACCTTCATTCTACAACCTGAAATCCCTGAATACACCATACCATATATCAATGATGTCCCCATTAGAGGAACCGAAAACCGATACGAAACCAAAGACAGCTATGAGATAATCCCCACAACACCGGCATTAGATGATTCATCTGGGAGCATTTCTAGAATTTAAACCGGTTTGTTCAATGAATGAAATATTGTGGTGGCATGTTCTCTGGCAAGAAAGCCTATCTCTGTTGCACTGAAATCATTGTGCTTGGGCATAGATGCATGTATGAAGGCCGACTACCCCTCAAAAGTATTGTAGCCACAATATTGCGATGGGGACCTTGTATCAACGTCTCTGACACACGCACATTTGTTGGTACTGTTGGAGTACTCCGGATATTTATTGACAATTTTGCAACTCAAGCTTTACCCATTACCAAGCTATTCAGAAAAGATGTCAAGTTCAAATTCGAGGAAGAAGAAATTGCAGCACAAGAAGATCTAAAAGACACAGTCAAAGATAACCCGGCGTTAAGACCACTTAGTTATTCGTTGACTGGTGCTGTTATTCTTGCCGTAGATACTGGTCCCACTGCTGTTGGTTATTACCTGGCACAGTGTGATCATATCAACCCAAAGATATGATATTTCGCTTGCTTTGGATCTATTACTCTTAATGAGCAAGAATGCGGATACTCGCAAGCCAAGAAAGAGATATTTGGTCTCTACTGCATGCTAGGTGACTGCAAAACTTATTTAATCGGACTTCCCACCTTTGTTGTTGAAGTAGACACAAGCACTATTAAAGGAATGCTCAAAAACCTGGATATAGCACCTTCAGCCACAGTTAACTGGTGGATTATTGGCATCCTTTCATTTCATTTTGTTCTCGTCCATGTACCCGGCTCTAAGCATGGTCCAGATGGACTTTCTAGATGCCCACCCCAACTAGGAGACCCTCCACTGCCTGGAGATGGCATGGAAGACTTCTTACACACTTATTACAGGCTTTTACATTTTATTAATTCAACTTCACCCACTATTCATCACCCAACGGAGTTAATTCAAGTTCTCCAGCAAGATGTCATAGAAGAATCCTCACGTCTTATTTCTTATGCGGATGTACCTCAATCAGCAAAACAAATTTGGTTGGATGAACGGCTTAAGTATTTATTGCTGTGGCACCAATATCTCCAGTGGCCCACTGGTTTTGATGACAACCAATACCGAAAATTCATGAAATACGCTGTTCATTTCTTTGAAAGAGACAGAAAATTATGGCACAAAAACATAGACAGAAAGCATCAGCTAGCACTATTCCCTGAGTGACGCATTCAAGTAATAATGTCTTGCCATGATGATGTTTCCCACAAAGGCTTTTATGCAACACACATGCTCATTAGGGAACGGTATTGGTGGCCAGAAATGAAGAATGACATCGTGTGGTTCATTAAAAGTTGCCATTTGTGTCAAGTTCAGCAAATCCGACAGATATACATTCCTCCTACCATTGCTATACCGGCACCATTGTTCGCAAAAATGTACATGGACACAATGATGATGCCGGTTTCAGGACAATACTGGTATATTGTCCAAGGAAGATGTTCACTCAGTCACTACCCCGAATTTCGATGTTTATGCAAGGAGACGGCTCATACCATAGGCGATTGGATTTTTGCAGATATCCTATGCAGATGGGGATCCTTAGTCGAAATTGTATCTGACAACGAAGCTGTGTTTGTAGCCGCAATCAATTACCTGAGCAAGAAATATCACATCAATCACATACGTATCTCTGGTTATAACTTGAGAGCCAATGGCATTGTGGAACAACCTCATTTTGATGTCCACCAAGGCCTGTTCAAAGTGTTGGACAGAGATCAGAGTAAATGGAGTCAGAACACCTATTCTGTATTTTGGGCAGACCAAATAACAATTCAGAAACGCATGGGATGTTCCCCATACTTTGCAGCAATGGGTACAGAACCCTTACTCCCAATGGATATCATTGAATCCACCTGGTTAACACCACCCCCGGATAACATCATCAGTACCACATCTTTAATTGCTAGGCATGCTATCAGCCTACAAAAACGGGTGACAGACCTAGATCATTTAAAGTCAAAAGTCTATGAAGCTAGGCATAATGCCATGGTCAAGTTCGAGAAAGATCATGAATTTACCATTCGAGATTTCAACTTTCAGCAAGGAGATTTAGTTTTGATGTGCAACATGCAGATAGAGAAAGCTCTAAACCACAAAATGTGTGCCAGATATTTGGGACCTTTAGTCATATTAGGGAGAAATAAAGGAGGCACATACCTCCTCTGTGAGCTAGATAGTTTGACCTTTGCACAACCAGTGGCCGTGTTCAGATTATTGCCATACTTTGCCCAGAGAAAAATTGACATACCAGATATAAATGCAATCATTGATGTCCCTCCAAAATGGATTAATGATCTCTTTGAATCGGAAGACAACAGTTCCTTCAATGAGTTACCGGATTTAGAGGAAGCTCACAATGAAGCAGAACTTGCTTAATACCAGGTGGATTCTTTGGCAACAACAACTTTATATATTGGACCCCATTTTGGGGCCCCGACACACTCATTTCGCAATACATCTATCTAATAACCATTATCTCCAATCGGTCTTACACACTTGTTCAAACATATCCCCCCCACAAATGCGAAAACGGATAACTAATGAAAAACAAAAACTACCGGCATAAAGCAACTACTTGTGACCATAGCGACAAGTATGGTGACCCGAGTATGGCTTGTCTCCCCAAACAGTACCGGAGTTGAGAGGGATGCCATCACGGTATTGAGTGGAACTGTTACTGTCACTCCAGCTACCTCAGTTGGCCTGGCAATTGACCATGTTACAACCCCACCCACCACAGTTGCAAATAGCGGTATCGCAGTCAGCATGATCGCATCCCCAACCAGTGCAGCATTTAGGAAGGACTTGAGCCTTGTTATTATCTTTGCCTTTGCCTCTACCTTTCCCTTTACCCTTGTTACCACCATGGTTCTTTCAACAGCCCTGGCAATCCTTCTTCATAAGCCACCAAGGAAATCCATTGGAACCGACCGGTTTAGAAGATGAAGTCATCTTCACCATGGTGTTAACCTCGGCAGATTCCTGTTTGCAGAAATCATTGAGTTTGCTGTAACAAATCAGAGCTGCTGAACAATGATGTGGCAAATTTTAAAGAACAAGTAGAGCTCATGAGTATTGGCCTCGAGGTGGTGGTGGTAGGTGTCCTTAGCCTTCACCAAAGCGGGGATAGACTCAATGCTGTGAAAAGGGAGTTGTTGAGAATTAACTCCAATGTAGGCCTTAGCATTGTTGATAATGCCCTCCATATGATGATCCTCAGGAAATCCCACCAGAGTTCCTGAAAAGAGAAAACAACTGGATTTAATTACGACGTCAAAAGAGATCAAAATGAAAGGTACTCACTAATGCCAAAAGGATCTAAGTTGATCATATCCTCGACCAGATTGACCACATGCTCATCATCTTTGGGACAAAGATTGTTGAACAGCATAATCAGGATCTGCCTGTCAGGTACACCACCTACGCAGGACTGGAGAAGTCCCTTGTGGCAAGCAATGCACTCAGTAGAAAGGCCGGCAAAAATGCACTCAGTGCCTTCTTGAACACATGCAGAGCAAGGAGGAATTGCCTAAATTATAACCGGAGCAATAACGTTAACATGGGACCGCATGTAGTATGTGGCAAAGAGGGACTTATAATAAAGAGAACTCCAGGTGCGCCGACGTGTGTATGACCCGACCAAACAAGTTTGTGAACTTGTGGCAGTAAGGACTGCGGAACGACTAACAGTTAGTAAGGTGGTCCTGCCATTAGGCCTCGTTAGCTGGGCAGACAGATATCCATATGAGCAAGCTATCATAAGGAAGATAGTGCAGTAATAGTGTTACAAATAAGTTCGCTATGCTCAATAAGCAAGTACTGCAGCTGACAACAGTAGATTATGCTGTAGTATAGAATAGTAGTATAAAAGTAACAAAGTATTTGAGCTAGAACAATAGAATATGCTCAGGACTACTACTCCCCCACACAATTGACCCAACAAACTAAGGTCTTCATAGTCAAAGACACACATACACAACGACTCAGTTGATACACTAGTGTGTTGCAAGTCCATCATGAACTTGATTACACTTGTGCACTGTACCGCTGCACGCCCGTTGCCTACTAGCTTAAGTCTATAACCAAAGAAGGGGAAACTCACCTTCATTGGCGCTCTCAGCCTTCCACCCGCTACTAGCTAACTTCAAGGGTAATCCGAGATAGGATAGTCACCCTTTAGTTACTGACACCCACAGATACCGTTCGATTCACTAAGAACAACACCAAACCCACTAGCGAACTTCTTTCACCCACCTAGTTCTCCAGTACCGACTCATTACTGAAGTAACAACAGAACATTATCAGCTTAGGAAGGATAGTCATTGCACAGAGGTGCCTGACTAGACCCGCTTGAACCTGCCTTCAGATTCTGTAAAACAGTGATGAGCCTTGTGGCTCTGTGCACTCAGAAATCGTGGGCACACAAAACAATTTAATGAAATTCTTACTTGCAAGGATGTTCAATTAACCAATCCTTGCAAGTCTGTTACAAGTCAAATCCCCACCAAATAGTGATTTAGGTCATGAAGCGCATATTCAATAATGGTTTGCAAACCATAAATCATCAATATGGCACAAAGGACATGGCAATACTGGTTACCATGGGACCAACACCAAACTAGTCATCCAATTCAGGTCATCACCTAAGCAAAGGTGGCATGATGCAACAATGGTCATGTGATGCCACCCATGCGATCACCAACTGCGCAGAAGCATGCAGGCTGTGCCCAGCTACGGGACTCGTAACACAGATATACGATCGTGAAGCTAAATAAAAAATGAAGTTCACAAATCACCCAGGCTAGCACTGTGCAACTAGTGTCCGTCAGTCAGCTAAGGATGCCGCAATATGTTGTAAACTGGCATACACAATTATATGTTATAAAGCTCAGTAAGAGATGTTATAGCAATGATAATAGTGTTACAAACCCTTCACAAAGCTCACTAATCTATTACTGCAGTTACAAAGAATGACACCTTTAGATTATGTGAACCATTAGAGAAAATTAGTATAAAAACTCAAGTGTATTAGCCAGAAAGACAGAATATGCTTGGGATACTACTCCCCCATACCAAAGACTACAGAACTCTTAGTGTTTGCACTAAGGACGTATACAACAACAAGTCAGTGACTACAAATGCACTTAACTAAGTCGTGACCATGCCATCCCTTGCTTTACTCTATAAACCAAGAAGGCGGTTGTTCACCTTTGTTGGCATCCTCACACCTCTAGACATCGCACTCAAAGATGAGCGCAACAGTAGACCGCACCACATACTAGGCTGCAATAACACCTTTGCGAACTAGATAGTTTTTAATAACCGCTTCGCAAACCGACCTTGTCTTATACAGAGCCAGTAGCTTGAGACATAACACCAAGTAGCCTTGAATAAGCTACGAATTTAGGACCTATAGTCACTGCATGGAGGTGCCCGACTAGACTCGCTAAGAACCTGCCTTCAGATTCTGTGATTGATTATACTTGCTGTTTAGGTGTTGTGTTTTCTGCCCGCAGGAGTCTTTAGGTTCATCAATGGATACCACTTGCCATTCAATGGTTTAGTTGTTTTCTGCCTGCAGGAGTCTCTAGGTTCATCAGCATCCTTGAGAGTGACAGCAGTAGAGCCGCCACTAGTAGATTTGGGCAAGCCCAGAATAGACTTCGTGGCACTCAAAACAGGAGAAAATGGGGTGGAAGACATGAGAATGTCCTTGTCAATCCTGTACCTAATGGGAGGAAGAACCTCCAGCCTGCCAAGAATCTGATCACCGGTCAAGTGGTAGTTGCCACTAGTGGCAGCCTGGAGACGAGTGGTCTCAACATGAAAAACAGAGAGCCATTGATCAGTGAAATGGAACTGGATGACCAGCCCAGAGATAAACTGTTCAAAGTCATGATAAAAATTAACATGACTGGACGACGAATAGTATGCCAATAAAGAGCACTACACATGAATATCAGTGACCAAAATCCCAGTTTTACAATTATCTCCGTACCTTGATAGTCGCCGCCTCATTGAAAAATGCGGTGATAGCAAGAAAATCAGCGTCAGCAGCAGGAGGAGACTTCATGAGTGCATCTGCCCAAGCAATGAGAGAGTTGAGAGTTGGGACAGAGTTGTTGGTAGAAGACATAACAGTGTAGAATGTGGAGGATTCTGAGGAAAGACAATTAAAACCGGTCCTCTTATATGAAAACCAGAGGCCTCCTCATGTCAGAGCATTTACAAGATATATTCTATTTCAGCTGGAGCATTCCCCTCGCTGAACAGAATCCAACACATGTTTTGCTTTTCAAAACTCAGCGGCCACAACTTTGAAATTCATGCATTTGCACCCAGATAAATCTTTTAAGTTGATGACACCAAAGATTTAAAAAGTTTAGGGGGAGGAGACATGGATGCCATGTTGTTTTCAGGCAGAAATCAAGAACAATATTCAGCACACCATTTTTACACAAAATCATGAAAGAAACAAACCCACAATTCACAAAATACTCCATCAGAAATTGCATGGAGATAAAAATAAACTTTGCATTCCACCAGCATTTTCAAGATTTTCAAAGGAGATATCACAAAACCCACATTGCAGTAACAATATCTTATGACTAGAAGCATGGAGATAAACAAATCCAACCACGAACAGCGCCAAAGCCATGGTCAAGCACACTCATTACATTTCCAAATATTTTGATGGAACAAACTTAGGGAAATATTTTGAGACTTAGCCAGCATTAGAACACCAACTAAAAGAGAAGAGACGTGAAGAAAGAAAGCGGTAGAGGAGAGAAGAAAGCAGAGAGATGGATGATGCTGAGAAAGCAGTTGGTAATTATAAAAAGAAGGGCACTTAGTGAAAATTTCACTAAGTTCCCTCACCCACACGCGTAAAAGGCTAAAAGTGCCTTGAAAACTTATAAAAGATGAAAAACTAACAAAACATGTACCGGAATGTTCTGAGAAGTGGAACCACCATTACCGGTGATCAGAAAATAGATCACCAACACATCTTGAGCAATATGGATTCCCAAAATGGAAATGGAATATCGCCACCAATGTCATTACATGGCAACCGCACCCAAAACCCTAGCTTCTCATGGGAACTCAGTTATAAAGCCTCCAGATTTATGTTCCAGAGTAACATAATAAAAGTTTAGGGGGGATGATGAGCCTCAGGGCTCTGTATGCTCAGAATTCATGAACTTTGTCATTTCTAAGTGACAACTGACTTAGCACCAGATATAATATTATCTCCAGTGTGCACATGCTACTATAGGACCTTCTTGACACTTCAATGACTGGAGATAATGAAGAATATCCCTCCCAACTCGTTTCACGGCTCTGTAATGATCATGCCGCAGACTCCACGGACCTCATCCAATCATCCACTCCACTGGCTCCAAGTCAATCATTGGAATCCGTCGGATTCCAAATCCTGGTTTCTATCTCATATTTCATATCTCTATTTCATTTACTTATTTCACATATTCATTTATCACACCTAGATCCCGTCATGGTAGCGAGTAGGTGTTATATCGGAGTCCACGGAATACTCAACTCCTCTAGATACAGAACATTTCAGATCATGTCACTCTAGCCATACCTACACTATTCCAGACCCCGACCCGTCAGACTCCGTCTTAGTATATAAGCTGTACGTTTAGTAGTACATACCTCAGTTCAAATATCAACTTGGTTTAGCCCAATAACTCTCATCCTCACTCTCTTTGGCCTTCAAGCCATAATCCATCTCTCTACGTCTGCAGACTCCGATAGCCGTTGGACTTAACCTTTGATCCTAGAGATCATAATCCCGCGGACTCCGTCCGTAATCCTTCTTTGGGCTTCGACCCAAGGGTGACATTGCTAGTAGCTTCGCCAAGCCCCAAGCACTCCGCGGAATCCACGGCATGCATTCCTTTCACTTACGCCTATTGGCACGATCCTAACAGTATATTCAAACTCAAACCCTTTAGTCAAAATTTTTAGGAATGTCTAATACTACCCTCAATCCCTCACAAACTCAATCCTCCTCCATGGCTCCGCTCATAACCCATCTCTCCATGTGCGACATTCCTGCCTCTGCATTGAAAGAGGATCACACCCTCTTTGGCAAGGATTCAGCCTCTGCACAACGTTCACGTAGGAAAACCTACACTCACAGTGGCTTCACCGCCCGCCAATCTGATGTCAACACCACTCCCAATCTGTTCTCCGCGGATTCTGCTAGTACGAACGGATGGGGTGGTTATAGAAGCATCATCCCGGAAACCCCACACACACAGCCTCTCTTCCCAGTCGAGGAAGAGGGTGACAATGGGGATCCCAGTGACAGCGACAGTGAAGCAGAGTCCCCTAGCAATCGCAATCGCAATCTGCAGCACCCCGGTCCACCAGCTGGTCCACCAAATCCTGGTGGCCCTGGGGGTCCCGGCGGCCCCAGTGGACCAGGCGGTAACCCTCTTAATCCTCCCAATCCTGATCCTAACAATGAGAACCACCTCATGATGGAATTCATGAACCTCCTCCGCGGCCTTACCCACCAAGCCAACAACCCGCCTCAGCAGATAGTCCGTACCAAAGTCAAGGCACCGGACACCTTTGATGGAGTGGATCCACAGAAACTCAAGGCATTCATCGTCTCCCTGCAGTTGAACTTCAATGACAGGCCCAACACATTCGCCGCGGACACCGCCAAAGTCAACTATGCCATCTCCTTCCTCTCTTGTGTCGCCCTCGACTGGTTCGAACCGGATATCCTCCACCCCAATCAAGCCAATCCTCCTGCTTGGGCATATTCCTACGCCGCCTTCCTTTCAGAGCTCCGTACCAATTTTGGTCCATTCGATGCCATCAGAGACGCTGAAGATGAACTCGAAAATCTTTGGATGCGCGACGGAGACAGGATCATGAAGTACATAGTGAGCTTCAATCAACACGCCGCCATTATCGGGTATGGCGACAACTCCCTCCGTCATGCCTTTTACCGTGGGCTTTGCTCACGGATCAAGGATGACATGGCTCACCACGGAAAACCCAACAACCTCCACGATATGCGTACCCTTGCCCAGGAGCTTGACACTCGCTACTGGACTAGGAAAGCTGAGATCTCCCAGGAAAACCGTGACCAGCCCTCCACCTCCTCCACCTTCAAACCCAAGGGTTCGGGTTCTAACTCGAGCTCTTCCAACAACTCCGCGGCCCCGAAATCCTACGGTTCCACCACAGGTTCATCATCCACCTCTTCTTCCTCCGGCTCCATGGGTGCCTCCAAGAAGCCCTACGCTGACAAGCTAGGCAAGGACGGTAAGCTCACACCTGAGGAAAAGGAACGCCGCCGCAAGAATGACCTCTGCATGTTCTGTGGCAACAAACACAAGACCGAGGACTGCAACAAGCGAAAATCCGTGGCTTCCACACGTGGACGTGCAGCTGAGGTCTCTGACCCTACTCCCGCCTCTGTTGATTCAGCTCCTTCGGAGTCGGAAAAATAGAGAGCAACCCTGCTTCCTCCATGCAAGGACAGGGTTGCATTGACTGTCATTGCATTTCGGAGATCGTAACCCTCAACGCGGCCGCTCTTTCCAACCACTCCCTTACCATATCCCTATCCAGTGAAATTGGCTCCGGATCGGAGTCCGATGGATCTCCTATATCCACAATCCTACGTTTTCTTGCTCTAGTCGATTCTGGCTCCAGCCATTGCTTCATCGACTCGAAGTACGTGAACGATCACAATATCCCTACCAATTCCATTCCTCCTGTTCAACTTTGACTTCTCGACGGCTCCGCCGGATCTCAGATCTCACAATCTGTTACTCTCTCCGTACGATTCCTGTTGGGAGATATCATTCCTATTGACTTCTACGTCACATGTCTTGATTCATCTTGTAACCTCGTTCTGGGATACAACTGGCTCTCCTGCTACAATCCATTGATTGACTGGGCAAAGCACAGTATCACTTTCCGTTCAAAGCTATTTGGTGCATCTGTTCCAGATGTTTCCGCAGCCTCCAGCACAACAGCACAAGCTCGTAAGGACCCTTCAGGTCCTATCCCATCCAAACCACCTCCGAGATCCTGACGGACTCTGCCAGCGTATGAACCTATCTACTCATACCCGTCCATTCCATCATTTTCTGCTTCAGTTGCCCCCAAAATATCTATCATTTCTGCGGCTGCTTTTGTACGAGCTTGCGCAGAGGAGGGTGCACAACAGTTCACACTCCAACCTTCTATGCCAAGTGTTAGTGGCCAGGCTGCTTCCGCAGCTCTGCTGGATTTATCTGATGTTCCACTGGAGTATCATGACTTCGCCGATGTGTTCAGTGACTCTCTCTCAGAAAAACTCCCCAAGCATCGTCCTTACGATCTCAAGATCAACCTTGAGGAAGGCTCTTCACCTCCGCTCGGACCCATCTATTCCCTCTCCGAATCCAAACTCAAAGCCTTACATGAGTTTATCGACGATAGCGTCCGTAATGGTTTCATCTCTCCCACATGTTCTCCCCACAGAGCCCCAGTACTCTTCGTCAAGAAGAAAACCGGTGAACTCAGACTCTGTGTCGACTTCCACAGCCTTAACAAAATCACGAAAAAGGACCGCTATCCACTTCCCCTCATATCCAACCTTCTTGACTCTGCGTGTTCCGCGCGCATATATACCAAACTCGACCTCCGCCACGCCTACCATCTAGTCCATATTGCCGATGGGGATGAATGGAAAACTGCATTCCGTACCCACTATGGGTCTTTCGAATGGCACGTCATGCCATTTGGTCTTACCAATGCTCCAGTGGCTTTCCAACATTTCGTCAATGACATTTTTGCAGACATGCTCGATGTCTCTGTTGTCGTGTACCTCGACGATATCCTCATCTACTCCGACGATCCCGTGGGACACCGAAAGAATGTACATGAAGTCCTATGCAGACTTCGAGCCAATGGGCTCTACTGCAAAGGTTCTAAATGTGAGTTCAATCGGGATTCTGTGGAATATCTAGGCTACATCCTCTCTCCTGAAGGCTTATGAATGGCTGAATACAAAGTCAAAGCTATTGTTGACTGGCCGATCCTGCGGAAGGTCAAAGATATCCAATCATTTCTTGGTTTTGCTAATTTCTACCGCTGTTTCATCTACGAATACAGTGAGATCGTGCTTCCTCTAACACGTCTTACATGCAAAGGTATTCCGTGGAAATTCGACAACAAATGCTTATCAGCATTCAACGAGTTGAAACAGGCTTTCACTCACACTCCTATCCTTACCCATTGGATTCCTGACCATCAACTTGTCATGGGAACGGATGCATCCGACTACACTATTGCCGCTGTCCTCTCAATTTACCTTGATGATGGGGAAATTCACCCTATATCCTTCTTGTCCCACAGTCTCCATGGAGCCGAGCTTAACTACGACACCCATGATAAAGAGCTTCTCGCCATCTTTGAAGCCTTTAAATACTGGCATCATTACCTCAAAGGGTCCGCGGAATCCATTGATGTCGTTACGGATCACAAGAACCTTGAGTACTTCTCTACTACCAAGGTCCTTACATGCCGACAAGTCCGCTGGTCCGAATTCCTTTCCCAATTCAACCTTGTTATCCGATTCCATCCAGGAAAACTAGGTGGGAAACCGGACGCACTCACTAGACGATGGGACGTCTACCCTAAAGAGGGGGATAGTCAATATGCTCAAGTCAATCCTCACAATTTCCGCCCTGTATTTACTCAAGAGCAACTCTCCGCTTCTCTCCACACTACTTTTCTTGAAGGTCCCATACTCCATGCCAGTGCAATCATGGATGTAGACCAATTGCATTCTGATATCAAGTTTGCACAACCCGCGGGTTCCATGGCAACTGAAGGTTTCCGCCTTGCTTCTTCCCCTTCCAATCCTTCCCGGTGGTCTGTAGACGAGTCAGGAATACTCCGCCTTGACAATTGCATCTACGTCCCAGACTCCACAGACCTCCGTCTTCGTGTCCTCCAAAACAATCACGACCACATCTTGGCAGGTCATTTCAGTCAAAACAGGACTCTTGAATTAGTCTGATGGAACTACACCTGGCCACAGATGCGTGAATTCGTTCGCCACTACGTCAAATCCTGTACTACCTGTGATTGTAACAAAACACCTAGACACCGTCCATTCAGCTTACTCAAACCCTTTCTGCTACCAGAATGGCCATGGGATTCCATCTCCATGGACTTCATTGAACAGCTCCCGGAATCCAACGGATTCACTGCCATTCTTGTCGTTATTGACCGTGCAAGTAAACAAGCCATTTTCATTCCCACTCATGACACCGTCAATTCCTCGGAGCTAGCTCAGCTCTTCGTCACCCATGTCTTCTCCAAGCATGGCATTCCCAACCACATCACTTCTGACCGTGGCTCCGAATTTGTCTCCCAATTCACTCATGCCCTAGCCAAATCTCTCAATATGGAGCTTCACTTCACTTCTGGTTATCATCCAGAAGCCGATGGACAAACTGAACATGCTAACCAAACCCTTGAACAATACATCCATATCTATTGTTCATACCAACAAGACAATTGGGATACCCTACTACCCATTGCCGAATTCACGTACAATAATGCTCCGAATGCTTCCACCGGAATCTCTCCATTCTTCGCTAATAAGGGTTACCATCCTAACATCATGGTGTACCCTGAACATGACATTGCCTCTGCCCAGGCCTGCGATTTCATAGTCAACCTCGATGATCTTCACCAATTCCTTAGAGATGAAATCACTCATGCTCAGTCTTGTTACAAATTCCAAGTGGACAAACGATGGTCCCCAGCTCCAGATTTCAAAGTAGGTGACAAGGTTTTCCTTAACTCCAAACACATCAGGACTACTCGCCCTACTGCGAAATTCTCCGAGAAATTCCTCGGACCGTTTGATATCATCGCTCAGCCTGGATCCCATTCCTTCACGCTCAAACTTCCTGTGGATCTCCATTCCATTCACCCTGTATTTCATGTCTCACAGATGGAACCCATGGAAATCAATACCATCCCTAATCGCACCCAACCACCTCCACCTCCCATGGAAGTCGACAGACAAGAGCAATACGAGATCGCACAGATTCTTGATTCAAAGCTCAACTGTCGGTTCCGTTGCCCACTCCTCTACCATGTCCAATGGTTGGGCTACGAAGGTACTGATGAAGAATTTGCCTGGATCCCCGCTACAGAGTTCTCCGCGGAAGACTACATTGAAGACTTCCATCATCGTTACCCAGACAAACCAGGACCGTTATCCAAGGTCACCATCCGCAAGGTCTCAGTCAAAACCTCACCGATTTCTTCTTAATCATCCGTTCCATCGGTTCCCATCGGAATCCGTCTCCACCAATTCAAATTGGATTCTGGAAAACTATTGCAAATTCATTGCCTAATCGGGAACGGACTCAGACGGACGCATTTCTTGACTTCACACTTATTCACACATTTTTCAAACAGCAAGAAAAAAAAAATTCTACATTTTATGCCCCTCCGGGCGCAATCTACTATCCATCAACTATCTACAAATATCCACATAAAATATACATAAGGAGCTAGGCACTAAGCGTCCGTGGAACCGCCGGCTTCTCCACTCTCTACCTCCTTGTCCTTTCCTTTTCCTTTGACCTGTCGCACCAAGTCCGCTATACCCAGCGCTCCATCAGCCCCGGACTCTGGCAACATCTCTGCCCTGACCTCCTCATCCTCCTCCAATTCTCCTTCGGAATCCTCCACCAAGAACTCCTCACTACCCTTCAGGTACTCCTTCCACAGCACCCACTCCTTCCGGTGACCTCCGATGTCGTAGAACTTAGTACGAGCGTCCCTAAACCTCGTACTGGCTGCGATTGCCCATTCCAAGCCGCCATTGCCGCGGTTTCTGCACCACAATTCGATGTTGGCCAGTTCAAACGGATCCTTACCGTTGAACTCTGCAGATGTCATGTGGGCATACCACACTTGGGCGACATCCTGGTCGAGGCGTAGTCGCATTGCCCACCGGAGGGCCTCAGGGTTAGCACCTTTGAGTTCCCCCAACTCTTCCCTTGACACCTTCCACTCCTCCTCGGACGCCACTGGCACGAAATGCCACGGATATTCGATAGTGTCCCCTTCCTCGAAATCATCCACCAAGTCACCGACCCGGCCTCCGATGGCCACCAACTCCCTTTCAATACTCTCCAGCCTACCCTCCATCTCGTCAAACCTTGCCTGCAAATCTTGCAGCAAGCCCAAAACCTGCTCCATGGCCGACGGCACCGTCTCGTCCATCCACATACACTTCGCCTTGCGGATGCGACACCGCTCACAAGACCTCATCGTTGACGACATTATGCAGTGGGCTCCATCGGCCCTACACCGCCCACACTTATCTACAAAAACACAATTCAGCTTAATAAAAAATGTTCACCAAGTCCACTTACCCTTTCCGTGGAACTCTCCATGCTCTGCAGATTTCACCTTTTTATGTGGCCGCTCCTCCGACGGCCCCGTGCTCTGCTCTTCACCACTTTCCTCCACCACCGGCTTCGATATCCGTTTCCTTTTCGTTGATGGACCCGTGGCCCCGATCGAAGTCGCCTTGGACTTGCCTTTTTCCTTGCACCTTCTATGCAACTCATCACGAGCCCACTCCTTCTCCTCTGCCGCACCCTCCATGCCATCTTCATCATCCCCCTCGGCTGCCTTAGCTGCCGCCTCCGTGGCCTCTGCAGCCTGCCTCGCTGCCAACTCAGTTTGTTCCCGCAGCAGACACCTCGTCTGCACGGCCTCGGATTCCACCGCAGCCTACCTTTTCTTTTCGGCCTCCGCAGCCTCCTTCCTCCTCTCTTCCACTGCCTGCTTCTCCGCAGCAATCCTCAACTCCTCCGCCTCTCTTGCTAGCCTTTCTTCTTCAGCCCGCTTCGCTGCGGCCTCCACTTCTTTCTTCAACTTCAACTCATGAAGTTTCTTCTCCCTTCCAAGGGCCTTCATTTTTGCGGCCTCCACAGCAGCTACAGCCTTTTCAGCCTTCAGTCGCTCAGCGACCCATGCTTCGTGTGCCTCCACAGCACTCCGATAAGCCTCCTCCTCCCTATCCCTGCCAGCATAGAACACCAGCAGTTCCTCTACATCCAAGTCGTCCGGAGTAGGTGGCGCCTTGTATGGCTCTGGAGTTGTCAACCGTCGGTAGGTGTCGGTCATCGTTATTGGCGACGGAGAAAGAAAAAAGCTAGTTAGTCCTACCACCGAGATGGTGGTGGTTACAAGTCAAGAGGTGAAAATCATGTGATGCCTCACTCACAAATTCCACGCAGTACCCCCGGCCATTGGGATCTGTGCTCTTGAGGGCAAGAACACTAAAGGGGGGATACTGTAACAATCATGCCGCGGACTCCACAGACTTCATCCATCATCCACTCCACCGGCTCCAAGCCAATCATTGGAATCCGTCGGATTCCGAATCCCAGTTTCTACCTCATATTTCATATCTCTATTTCATTTACTTATTTCACATATTTCATTTATCACACCTAGAACCCGTCATGGTAGCGAGTAGGTGTTACATCGGAGTCCATGGAATACTCAACTCCTCTAGATACAGAACATTCCAGATCACGTCACTCTAGCCATACCTACACTATTCCAGACCCCGACCTGTCGGACTCCGTCCTAGTATATAAGCTGTACATTTAGTAGTACATACCTCAGTTTGAATATCAACTTGGTTTAGCCTAATAACTCTCATCCTCACTCTCTTCGGCCTTCAAGCCATAATCCCCCTCTCTACGTCCGCGGACTCCGATAGCCGTTGGACTTAACCTTTGATCCTAGAGATCATAATCCCGCGGACTCCATCCGTAATCCTTCTTTGGGCATCGACCCAAGGGTGACGTTGCTAATAGCTTCGCCAAGCCCCACGCACTCCGCGGAATCCACAGCATGCATTCCTCTCACTTCATCCTATTGGCACGATCCTAACAAGAACCTATTATATCTAGTTGAGCTAGTTATAGCAGTTGGTATCAAGTTTGCGGTGGTTTCAATCCATGAAAATATTTATACATTTTTTGTGGTGATACTGAGTATAACTCAATGCTTGGGCTGATCATAAGCCATACCCCATCTTCATGCTGAGCTTCAAGATCTGAACAATGCATTCCTTTTGCTTGCACAGGTTGGAGTGGCACTCAAAGGATACTAACAAAATGCAAGTGGGCCAGGGTCAATGAACTAATTGCACATCCTCCTCATCTAACTCACCAGGTTGCACTAGCATAACTAATGGAACTAGAGTGTCTGGAAAGTTGAATACAGGAGGATCTGGTGCTGGCAGCAAAGTGAACGACTCTTCAGGGTTGGCAGGTGGGACTCGCAAGGTAGAATCCAACATTGCATACTGAGTGTTTTGTCTGTAGTAAGCAGATAAGTTTGTTGATAATGGAATGAGAACTGAAGTACAAAGTCCTTATTCTAGGTAAGCACTGTGTCCACCAGTGTTAGGAATATGTGTACCCAAGTAGAAAAGAATGAGTAACACTTCAATTATTACCTTAGATATTCTTGAGAGTATTGTGAGAGAGTTGAGGTTCAAATACCTAAGAGAACTTTGTAACAGGGCAACAAGTGCTAGGTGTAGTTGAAGGAGTCCCAAAAAGCAATATGTGTAATTGGGTAGCGAGTAGATCAGCAAGTGCTTGGCATAACCGGTGACACGCTCTCAAAGCGTTTACCAGTGTAATTTCGTGAAATGTATCAATATATACATTTTACAACATCCTGGCATTGAGATAACAAGGAATATGAATAGAGCACAGTATAATATGAATAGAGCGCAGTGTAATACACACAGAACGCAGTGATATCCATATTGCGTGCGATACAATACGCGCGTGTATCAGTCTTGAGTGACGATTGGTAGAATGCATGCTCTAACTTAGAATGATACGGGATACGGTCACACTAAGTACAAGAGTCCAGCATTTGATACTGAATGCACTAGAAACAGACTCCATACGCACTCTAATGCATTAATGAAAAGCATACCTGATACTGGGAAAACTACGTGACACACTGATCTATGACGCACAGGGCAGGGATCGATCAAAGAGTCGCACGCGTGTATGAAATGATGGCTAAGAATAGAGAACTCCGAAGGAACCCGATTTGGCAATAGAGCGCAGTGCCTAGGCTTACCGCGGGTATCCCCCACCTACCAGAGAAAACTAGAAACTCAGGAATAAATGAGGATACAGCCTATATGACCGGCTGTTACTCCTGGTATCCTCCGAAGAAATAACGAGTGACATGCCAACCAATAGAGCGCAGTGCGAGTGGAGTCTCAACCATGAGGAATTAGAGTCTGGTCTCAAGATAGACCTCTGACCGAGTGTCCAGCCTCGGGCATGCTATAACAACACGCACACGTTGCGATTGATGATGTTCCAGTATTGCAACAGTAGTGTATTAAGTTGTACCGACTTGTAGGATGCAGAAATGTATAAATACAATATTGTAGATAGAGTAACATAGGTTTTTAACCCCCCCTGTAATAGTGACAAGCTTATTTGATACGTGCACGATTCCGTTGGAGCTGTTTGAGCCTCGCACTTTGTCCATTAGTGACGAGTCAGAGGTGTTGAACCCCAATTGTGATGGTGCAAGAGACAATAGCTACTTGCCCTAGCACTGGGAGTGGTTCGTAACTTCGAGCGAGAGAATATAGACATCTTTGATATTAATTTGAGTGATTTGAGTCGTGAGCATGGCCGATAAGGCTTGCAGGGCACTCCATACTTAAGTTGCATTGATTGTTTGACTTGAGCTCTGTGTTGAGATTGAGAGGTTCGTGTCAGTGTAGGCACTACTCTATTGATTGAGGGTTTTGTGTGACGTGAGGCATTACAAGCGGCAGAGGTTCAAACCCTTTGGCTTGGTTAGTGCTCGCTCTGGTTTATTTCCACAAGTTGGCAAAGGTTCAAACCCTTTGGCTTGTCGGACGGGGTTCTCGGTGTTTGTGTGTATTCTCTGGATCACATTGGTTCAAATCCTGTGGGTCTACGATCGGTTAGGAAACTCGAGCGCGTAGGTTAGAATCCTGTGGTTCTTGTGGATTGTTTAATAGGAATTGGATTCTGCTTCGAGCGCAGTTGTTTAAGTGGTGTTTAGGGTATTATTGATAGGGTGCAGTGGTTATTAGAGTCCCGCGCGATTCCTAGAAAGTTGTAGATACGATTAACGAAGTTGTGTTGTGTTATACACCCTTGCCTTGAGGCCCGGCGACGGAAGTCACACCTCTTGTTCTGAGAAAAGCCTTTGGACTTAGAGAAGTCTGGATATTATACAAGAGCTCTTGCTCCGCATGTCTTAGAGATATTGAGAATTCAGTTGTTTGGGTTCGCTACTTTCATCGCATTAGAATCCCCCCACGAACTTGAGTGTGTTTGTGTGTGTAGTGTTGGGTGTGGGTGTGATCAGTGTCTTCGACGCTGTTGCATTTCTAGCTCTGTGCACTCAGACGCCTCTTCACCAGAAACTATCACTTAAGTTCACACAAGTAGTGGAGATTCAATAGAAGTAGATTCGATGCCCTACAGGCATATGCACTTGAGAATAAATACAGAAGGTATTATCCTGGTGTTTTCTAGTAGTTTCTGGAGAAAGAATAGTAAAGAAAGAAAAAGAAAGTCCTGAAATATATATATATTAATACAGGTGGACCACAGCCACACATTTGATTATGTAACATTACGTGGACTTTGAATTCTCCACTCCTCTTAGTACGCACTGCCACAAGCCCGGCTTTCCCCAGCTGAGTTTGAATTAGGCTGCACTGCCATTTCCAATTTCGTTCCTCCTCTACCACCTTGGGTCCCCTTTGAAACTTCAGGTAAGCATTAGTGCCATTTCATGATATGGTGAAAAGTCTACCCTTCTGTACTAATGATGAAAGGATAAGAGTAATATCTCAGTAAGCACAGCAAAGGCTGAAATGACTGCATTGAGTTGTACTGTACCTGATAATCAGAGGGTAAGACTAAGATCTGTAAAGACTATGCATGTATGTGGGTATAAAAATAATCTAAAATATTCAAACCTCAGTCAGCACAGCAAAAGCAGAAAATACTGAGGCATGGAAAACTAAAGTACACCTTATATATGTAACCAGAGGTTGAGTGAGATAGTATCATGAAGAAAATAGATAATGCAAGTAAAATAGATACAGATTTCCTTCAATATGTATGCATGTGAATAGGGCCTCCATTAAGTGTAAGGCATAACATAAACTGCATCTGCATCCATCCATGTATTTTTGTTATATAAATATCTCAGGAGATATGCACTATTCTTTCATCTTTTTTATGTATGTTGCTCCTGAGATCTTTAAATAACTAAGATATGTGGATGAATGTGGATGCCATCTATGCTATACATTATTCAAGTGTCACAAGGCATAGAGATTAGTGTGACAGGACCAATTGGGTATTCAATGTGTTCATACCAATTCTCTCTGAAGTCAATCAGCTATTGGTAGAAGAATATATATTAGATCTAAGAACAAGTGTGGGTAAGTAATTAGTAAATGCAGTATCGTTATACATACCTCAGTCAGCACAGTGTAGATGACCTGACTGTGGTATCAGGTGACTATGGTGAGGGTTTATACATAAGATCAAGTAATGACAGGATGTAGGATATAAAAGGTAAGTAGTAGGAACAAAGGGTGATCAAAAATAAGATAGGATATACACATGGTGGGATGGATATTCTCCTGTTAAAGTAATAGAAGCTCAGTCAGTCACATGTAGAGTAGTGAATGGCTGTATTAGCAATGCTACCTGTTAAAGTAATAGAAGCTAAATGAAGTAGCTTGAGAATCAATGATAAAACACAGTATAAGTAAGTATACACACCTCAGTCAGTCACATGTAGAGTAGTGAATGGCTGAGGTGTCAGAAAGGAGGGATATGGTAAATATATGGATGGGCATAGGAGGTAACCTATATATAGTAAGTAAGATTGAGGAAAATAGTAATAATAGAACAAACGGTACAACTTAGCATAAGGGTGAAGGCCCAACACCTCCAACATTAGCAGATTCTGGAGAAGCCTCTGGGAACAGAGGATGGTATAGTGGAGTATGAATGAGATGACAGTGATGCTGCAGCCCTCTATCCAATTCAATTCCTTCAGAATTTTAATACTTTTAGATTATCATATGCAAAGCTGGATGCCTATATATACTCTTATGCAATCTGGATCCAGCTAATTGCCTACACAATGGGACATAGATGATTATGTTGGGCTATATGGTAATTCTCCAGTCATTCAGTCAGATATAGCAGGGAACCCTTGCAAACAAGCAATGGTCATCAAATTAGGGCAGCATATTTATCTACTTTCTGTACAGTAATGAATGGTAAGTGAATCAACATTGTGCCAAAGTAAATGAAGTAAAGTTTCAGGAGCAAATCTTCCTTGACAATAGACACCTATGGATCTGAAACCATGCTCAACACTGGATAATCCAAGAGATTCTCACCAGCTTTTGTCCTCATATTTTGAAATGTTGTCTACTCAGTAGCAACCATATGGGCAAGACTGTTTTCAACTCCTGTATCACTGTTAACACAGATACCACTTAATTTTCCATTGCATTATCATGTCATTGATTTCCACTCAGGCTGGCATGTGCAATCACAATCAACCAGTCTCAAAACCAGTCAGTCACCTATGTGGGATTAGATTTATATACTCCTGTTTTTTTTACATGGACAACAAACTCAAGCTCTCTTTCCAGATACAAAAAGAGGTAGAGATATTTTAAATTTTGTACATCCTAAAGCACAATGATTATAGTCATAATATATTTGCTCTAACACTAAGAGCTCAAAATTGAAGTAATTAGCTGGGTTTGGGGCAGGCCCCAATTCCGTGTTGTAGTCAGGTTGCCAAGACCCGAGGTACGAGGGTCTGGCAATCGTGACAAAGACATGGGATGGAAGCTTGTTCTATATACTTCGTACAGGTCATGTAGCATAATATAGTAATGATGTGGTGGCATGTAGTGATCCCTAACAGTTAGCAGGTGATAGAAAAAACTCTGAATACCCTGCAAGCCTTCAGCATGAGGATGTTCTCTTTCACACTCAACCAAGCCTTACTACCCTGTAGGTCACATCACAGACAAAAGCTGGTGACTACAGACATAGGTTATTTATTTGATCACAATTCAACAACATCTCATTTGCAATCTACTTAGATAGTCATATGATGTCCTGGGAAGAAAGGAGTCTGATTGATCATTAGTTCTGATACCAGATCTGTGCATTCTTGTGGGTTCCTGCAATTACCGGCGTCTGTCCATGCATCGTAGGCAATGCAAGTATAAGATCAATGTACGTCGATCTCTCACTGAAGCTCCCGGATTTGAGGATGCCTAACAATGATTTCGTAAAGGCGCCTTGAATTCCTGTCTCCATCCTTGTCTCTGTTATGACTTGATGTTCCTGGCATGCCGCAATAACCACGTGAGAGGACATATCTGGGCACCATTTGTCTGAATACACAGACTCGTAGCAGAGAAGTTGTCTGCAATACTCATCTGCGACGCTGAACATGTGTTTTGGTGAACCGTTTGATAGCGGAGGAAGGGTACGGATACCTTGCTCCGGATACCCGGTAGTGATCCAAGCATGGGAGCAGTCCAATATGAATGTAATATGATGACCTTTCACATGGCAGATGTTTTGGAAAATCGTGTTAATTTCCCGGTCGCTAATATCTGGGACATGGGAGCCATTTCCTTCCGTGCGGTCGATGGGACAGAGAGCTTCAATGCTATCCATCGGGTTGGAGCAATACCCTGCGGTAGAGTATCCTGATCCATGTCCAGCGAAATATATTATGATGTTATCTCCATATTGGATTTCCGCATTGTTCATCAAACCAACGAGGGTCTGGATAATATTGACGCGTGTAGGGATATGGTAGTTGTCTGATGAGGTGTGTTCATTCGAACCCAACAAACGCTGGATTCGATGTTTTGGCAACGATAGGTGTTCGGTGAGATATTGCTCCATCATTAATGCGTCTCTGACGCAACCATGTAGAGGATTGCTTTCATATGCATCAATCCCAATGACAACGGCCCAGAATCTGGAGGTATCAATGCGGTGTATGCTTGGTGACTGAACCGTGGCATATCAGTCTTAATATCGATCATTCAAGGTGACAACGCACCTCCTCAAAATTGAAATCGTGAGGCAGCTGGAAGGACGACAGGCGAAGACGTAGCCGGTGTAGTGTGTCAAGGTCTTTCAGCGCTGATATAGTATCTTCATCCATTTTGGAGAAGGCTCTGGCCTTTGTCTCATCGAAGACTTCCACAGAATCAATATCGCCAGTGATTCCATACTCGTTTGCCAACCGTTCCTCGAGCCCTTCGAGCGAAAGAATTTCCTTTCTGAGTCCTTCGATCTCCTCTCTTGGAGCCGTCTAGATGGATATTCCAGGGAAATTACAAGACGGAGATGTAATAATCGTACGAACCGATGGTCTGATTTCGTTTGGTATATCAGATACTGATATTAGGCCGTTTTTAGGGCACTGGAGAATAGTTTAGGTGTACAAATGAGACAAAATACAAGCTTGTAAAAGGAACATACTGTGTAAATCATTCCATTGAATGTGTTCTTGAAGGCAAGGCAAAGTGCTTTTATCAGGACCCAAGGCTCCGGCATTGATGGATGCTTCGGAAAGGCTGCTCTTGCTTCACTGTAAAGCTTTTTAACAGTTGGAATCGCGGACCTACTGCTGATGCTTGGGTAAACTATTTTAGAGTGGAGATTCTTTCTATGAGTAAATGATGGCGAGTACAGAACAGGGAGTCGTGGCTCCAGTAAGGCGGGCTTCCCTACTTATAAGATATTCGCGACTCCACCGCTCGTACATAGCTCCGCTGTGGCTCCAAAATGATTTCCGCAGATCGTAACAGCACGGTGAGGCTACAAAATGCTGGGACTTCAGCTCAGATTAGTATTGCTCACTGTTGAGGCTATAGGAGCTGTCGCTTATGCTGTAGTAACTGCACCATGTAAAGATACTTGAAACGCTTTGAGTAGCTAATGTTGTGTAGTCTCATTTATATACAGTCTTTATACAGCTGTCGACGGCATGTCACATAGGATACAAACACAACTCTACAGCCTGTATCCTACATACAGTTATAGGCGCGATTACGAGCACTATTTGGTGCTACTTGACGGTGGCTTGACGGCCGCGAAAGATACATAGGGAATCCAGTCTTCGATCATGTCCGTTGAAATATCTTTCTACAACGTGAATGGTGCGGCGCCCCGGAACATAGGCTCGCTGATGCACTACTCGATACCCGATTCGTTAGCATACTGACCGTGAAAGAGAGATAAGCGAAATTGGACAGGTGCACAAGGGTTCAGCCACCAGCACCAGCCGAACACTGATTCTGAACTAGCTAGGTTAACGATGCACTAGGATTCATCCTCGTGACACTTTAGAATACACTCATATGTGGGACAGCAGGGACTTCGCTTATCCTTTCATTGTTTGGCGGTCTGTAGATAGATTTCGACGCGGCACCAGATAGTCAAAGGGCCATCTTCTGACGCATCGTGGATCACTTTTAGTCCACTATTACAGATATGCCGTTAGGGTTCCAATACATGCAGGTGACAGCTTGAATGGGGTCAATGTTCGATACGGGGTGTCAGGTGGAATCAAGGAGATTCTATTAAGAGCTCTAGAAGCACATAGGGCGCCTATATCGTAGAACCAGGGCAAAGAAATTGATGAATTATGACAGATTCTGGGCTGTATGTGCCGTCTACATCCGGATCCAATATATTTCAGGCGCTTGCGAAGACAGGGTACCTTTATATTTGTCCAATGAAACCTTCGGCGGAGCGCTGAGGTCCTCCCGATATAGACAAGACATTTTTATTCGTGATAGAAAAGACTAAAACCGTGGTTTATTGAGTGCTTATCTGAATCTTTACCAACCGTCATATCACCTTTGATGTTCGGATGTATCATGGAGGGCCTGGGAAAGCTGTCCAACCTGCTCTAACTCCGATTCACGACGCTTGTCAAACGTTCCGGGAAATATGGACATAAGGAGAGACCAACGTCTTCATAATCCCCGTCAGAGTTCTTCAACGCCACTCTGAAGTCCTTCTGTGTGGAAACGAAGAGCAGTTCAACAAATTTCCTTCCCCTGAAGCACTAAACACTTCCAAAGGAAATCGTCTTCATCTCAGCACGACATACTGAGAACGAAGCTGTCTGTCTCCATTGCATTCTTTGCCATTCCTGTCTTGGTTACTCTTCGGATTCCCCTGCTGGCACGACATCTACCACTGCTTGGCTCACCTCTGACTACAGATAAAGTGGTCCGAAGCAACCGATAATTCTAGTCTTTTCGCTCAAGTGCTGGTTTCTTCACTTCCTTTGCTTTCATTTATAGCCTCGAAACCTGCTGCTTATTATCTCCCATCTCTGAATGATGTATCTGTAAGGTGCACTACAGCTCCAAAAAAAAGCTCACTAGTAAGACCTTCTTCACTGTTACTTCAGATACTGAAAGGTTGCACGAAGGGACGTTTTTCGAGACGTTTAATACGGGTCAAACACAGTGGATACGACAACACTGAATACACACGCAGTATCTGAAGTGAGTTGTATGCTCGAACTCTGCAGACAAGAATGACGCTCTTGCCATTAGTCCTACTATGCATCGATGCCATGAGTTAACAATACTCGACAAGAGCAAGTAACGCAAATCTCTATCGCGAAATATTCGTAAGTTTTCACCCCATGCTCGGATCTTGCCTGTCGTGGGTATTCCGAATGTCTGTAGCTATCCTATGATGTGTAACTCAATCGCACTCAAGGTCTGTACTCACGTCGTATTCAATACTTACGAATATGTCAGCATTACGCCCGATAGTATTTTGTCGTTGAAAGTGATTCCTAATTTACACCCAGTGAGCAACCGCTGATTTGAGCTATCGATTATTATGTTATTGACTCCTTCTAGAAATAGAATATATAGTCAGAAAACCTCATCGTGTTCCCGAAAAGGTATTGATTGGCCCAGTGCGCGCCAAGATTGTACAGAAACGCCCAAATCCACAAGAGGTGGGAGCGATAGACGTGGAACCGAGACGGGGGCTGCGGCTGTCGTCAAACAAGCGATTCAGCGATCGAAGACAGAAGAAAGTGCACACTTACGGAACTGAGAGGAGAAACTCTATTTAATTTCTCACGTAGCTTCGAGAGTCTATCAAGTTTGTTTAAGTCTGACAGAGACTTTTCGTCTTTAGATATGAACGCCATTTGCTTTACGTCCAGAAGAAGGCCTGCAGAGTCGATGGAGGAGCCGTATATCCTCGCATGCTGCATGGCAAGGTCTTTCTCATCCTTTTCCAGGACGGCGAGCTCTACATATCTATTATCACTCTAGTAGAAGATGAGATTTATAATCTCCCATGCGGTAGAGAATACATACCTTCGAGGTGGCTCCGTTTGAGGGGGCAAAAGCCTTGTTCAAAACGAATGGCACACGATATAGGAAAGAGGACATCTTTCTGAAGGACAGATGAGAGATACCTATATACGTTAAAAACCACAGGACATACTCGAGAAGTTTCTCGGAAGATTTTCAAGCTACAGTTACAACACAGTTATTTCGAGGTCCTTGGATACCTCGACTGGGAATGGAGAATAACTTTGGATTGAGTCTCCAGCAGCGCGCAGATGAAAGGACAAGTACCAAGGCAAGTACAAAGTCACGATACGATGTCATGACCGTGACAATACCCACATCGCATGTATTTCACATGATAGTGATGTAATTCACAAATTGCACTCGTTATCGAATCATAGTTCTAACTTCTTGCCAGATGAACCAAAATATGACGTACTTAGAATTGAAAAAGATTGCAGACTGACCCAAGATTGGCAGGCACAAGCCTAAAGTGTAGTTTTAAAAAATGGAGTAAATTCTAATAAATAAACACCCAGTTAGTAGTTGCCCATCCCATGTGTTCGTCAAGGTTAAATTAGTTACCCTCACATTCACCAGTCGTATAGATAATACAACTTGCAACGAACATATATAATATCAGAGAGGATACCAATATAATACATCATAGTAGGGGTACGGCGTCTGCCAGTATGCATCGACAACAGATACAGAGCATGTCATTGTCCCACAGCGACGAGCTCTACAACATAAAATTAGGCACTAATGACTAGCCAAGTCATTCGCATCCACGTGGGGTCAGTGTAGCCAGGAATGGTGAGCCGCGTCGGGATGGACTCGTAACAGAAAATAGATGTTCCCATCAGAATCCCCGATGTCGACAACAGGGTTGGGGTTGATGATTTGGCGATGATAGTCGCAAGGTACATGGTACAAGGCTCAGCGTGATGTCCCGTTGTGAGATGGATGATGGACTCTGACCTGTATGAGTAGCGACGGCGACGGGTGCAGGCTTGATCTATTGCTAAGAATGTGCCACTGTATGATGAGAACGGGAGAAGGCACGGCGATAGCAAATATTGGGAGCCTGGGACAGCGCTATGTGCTGAGACTAGATTCTTTTGGGACTGTAGGTGTATCAGTTGTTGTGATGTGAGAAAGAAAGCTCACTAGGTAAAACCAATGATATCTTCAGCGACCTTAAAAGCGAGGGCACAATGATGACCAGGATGAATAGTTGCTCGCCATTATCACCGCTGATATTGCGCGTGAGGGACCAGATTGTCGACATCCTGCTGGTAATCCTCTGCGACATCCTCCGGTCTGCGACACAATCCTGACTACGTCATTCGTTGTAGAACAGTCCCAGCTTCTCCTGCACTCGCCACATCAGTTCTGTTCACCATTGTTGTTGTCGTGCTTGGTATCCTCTCGCCATGCCAGACGACAGTCCATCTTCGAACAGGCCGCCCCCCATCATGTCTGTAGTGACACACGTGTGAGAATTCAGCGTAGGCAGGAGATTTGGGGGCAAATATAGTTCTCGATGACGATGGCACCACTCTCAGGGCAATATCTAGCAGGCGTGCACAAGTAGCGCAGAGGTTCGTGCGGGTAGCACATCGTTTTGAGTCAAGTGACTGAAATAGTTGTCGTTTGGGTCTTGACGTGGCACACGTGCTAAAAATATCTAAAGCATCAAGTACTGAAACAGATGGAACGTCCCTTTTGTATAGAACCTTGATTGTGGCATATGTATACTGAATGTGCAACGGGAGGAGCATGAAATTTTCGAAGAAATTAGCCCCGTGTCACTGAATTGCCGATGTCAGGTGAAAACTACATAGCTCCACCATGGGTTCCAGAAAGCTAGCCTAGGTTTACGTGTCGAGGATAGTGTGGACCCGAATGATAGTTCGTTTCGTGATTCGTCATAACCGGTAGCAACAGTCGTGCTGGCAAGTACTGTGAATGATCACATATGACATCCAAAATTTGATTGGCCAATCGAAGTTCTACATCCCAAAAATGCCCTCAGGAGACATGCTCACGTCGACATCCATCTGTATCAGGTCCCACGCAACTACCAGTCGTCAACCTACTAGACCCATGTCCCTTCCATTATCTCGCAAGGTATGACTCGCTCAGCTCAATGTGTCTTTTACTCACAGCAAGGAATGAATCTTATTCAACTGCCCCAAAAGATCCTGTCTGGCATTGTCAAGTTACTGTCCATGTTTATTAAATGGTGCCAAATTGTATTTTCTGCACTGTGTACCTCGTTCTACGCCATGTGGTTCCACGTCATAGACAGCGACAGGCAGTGTTCTTATATTTCGAGGGACGTATCCGAGGTATCGCTGTTTCAATATTACGTTTCCTGAAGCCAATTTACATATTTCTTCTAGGCAACCACAAGAGAAGAAGAGTTTTCTAAAATATGTGCTCCGGAAATAATTGAGACGGAATTGGCACAGCGATACGGGATGGGTGATTGCGTCGATCCAGTAGCAGTTTTCCAAGAAGCGAAAAGGATTGCATTTGTAAATGGAGACCCAGACTCAATCTCGGACATATGCAATCTGGACAAACTTTTACATCTACGGATGAAGCGTAATTATTGGCATGCATACTATCGTAGTCAGTAACGTACATGAAAAGCAGTGGTAGTGAATTGCGACCAAAGTGCACTGCATAATGACCAAGACGGGTGGGCACTTCGTTTCTCCCATTCTATGTCTCTCCGCAACATAAAAATCACACTTGAAAGTCTTAATTCCAGTTGAAGATTCATATACTACAAGTACTAGTCGCAACTAGGTTTCGGCATCATTATTCGTTATGAATTCATATCGAAGTATAGAGAGTTCTTCAATTGTTTCAATACGTTTATTGTCAGAACAGTCCTAATGCTGAAGAATAGACAGAATAAGTGTGAGATGTACGACACAATAAGAATGTTACTGTCACACCTGATACCAAATTCTCTCGTTCATACTCCCCGCAACCATCGGTCGCTGTCCTGCATGATTATCAATCCGCAAGGTGTCAATGAGGTCACAGTACGTCGATTCTGCTCTGAGCCTGATGGATTTGAGAGCCTCTAGGAGTGCCCGTGTGAAGATCCCGTTCCAACCAGTCTCGCTCTCATCCTCCTTCGCAAGCTCATATTCTTGACATGCTGCCAGAATGACGTGAGTGGTCATATCAGGACTCCAATCCCCGTCGTGTATACTCCGATAGCTCCTTAAACCATTCAATCCCCTATGTGCAAAGTCAAACATGTCATGAATTGAGACAGGTGGTAGTGGCCTGGCATTTCGCACTCCGTAGGACTGGCCGTTTAGATGTCTGGCGGCGCCTGAAGAGTAACAGCAGTCCAAAATGCAGGTGATATGATTTCCCTTTGTTCGAGAGATTTCGGCGAGAATAGTATTGAATTCTCTATCACTGATGTCAGGGATGGAGCCACGGGGAGAATCAGGGGAGCCACGGTCCACGGGACATATCGCCTCAATGCTTCCCTTAGATTCAATGCCGTCGGTTCTGTAGTAGTCAGAACAGAGGTAGCGCGAACCGTGGCCTGAGAAATAGATAATGATATTATCTCCACGCTGTATCCCGGGATCGACCGATAGACTGAGAAGGGCATCGACGATGTTTGCGCGTGTAGGACTGTTTGCATCGTCATCAGTATGATGTTCATGAGAGAGTGAAGTCCTATTAGACCAAGTTGGAAAATAATGACTGTAGGTTTCGGTCAGCCTCTCTAGATGACTGGGAGTGCCGCTGGACCTTGCTGATGGTTGCCTACTAACAAGGCATCGAATATGGTCTTCGGGTACTCCCAGATCGACTGTTAAGAAATCTTTCATTTTCTCAACATCAGCTACGCAACCGCGTAATGGGGACGAGTTATATCCATCGATTCCTATGAGAACCGCCCAGAAGCGATTTCCATCAACGCGGTGTGCGGCCTAACATGGAGAGAACTCCCATCAGTGCACGGTGATACGAAGTAAGTTATTGACTTGCTTTACGCCTATCATGATGTACAGGGTGGCGGAGGCGGGACATCTCAGAGCGGTTGATCATCTGCTATGCGCGAGGTCTTAACACCAATTTGATGTTGAGCTGCAATGGGAATACATGATATCTTTTGTCGAGTCCGAAATTTATAACCTAGAACGGGTCATGAGTGCACGACGTCTATTGATAGTTTAGCGCCTGACGGAAAACACAGTGTTATTCGGGACTGCATGCGGAAAGATACAAGGCTTATACTTCGAAATTCCATAAGGGTCGCCTGAATGAGTGCACGGGTTGCTAGCCCAGGATATCCATTCACATCCTCAGGTACTTCATGCCCTTTATCTTTTGAATAGCATCTCGTTCCGCTTCCATCATCACTTATATTCCTTCCTTCAGGTTCCCTGTATTTGCTTAACGAAATCTATCACTATACCATATAAGAATGCTTTCCTCGCCAGCTGTCATATGCTTCGAGGCGAGTTACGTTTAATAAAGTCTTGTTGAGCCCAGAATATCTTCATTCCTTCATCAGTTTAAAAATCTTATCGATATGCGTTGAAAATGATTGAACTACTCAATGCATATCGCGCTCTGGACGTCTCAAGGCAACAGATCCTATTCCGATTAGACGACATTCATTGGGTGCGCGATGCAAGCAGAGTTCTACTCGGTGAAGAGCGATTGACACATGTGGGAAGTCTGGCATTGGGGAGCGAAATATGCAATTATATCACATCTGCTAGTAAAGCATTTTCATCAGACGGTACTCCGAATGTGCGGATGCAGACCTGGAAGGCGGCATCGGTATTGAACTCCATAGGCAAAAAACCTTGGATGTTATCTTTCGTGAGAAGGTACCGGCTTGGAGAGATTTCCGGGGAGTCTCAAGCGCCCATTCAATTGCAGCGCGTCCAGCCACAGATACATATGAATTAGTTAATGTCAGAACACAGCAAATTGAGGCGCTTGACGACCTGTGATTACATTGGATGCATCTATGTGATAACGGTGCCCTCATATTTTCACATCTAAGGGTAGATACATCAGACATTCATTCAGTTTGGTGAGGGCTTGCCGCGGGAACACGATTGGCCTCGTGTAGACCTTGGGGCTATAGGTAAGTAACATTGCATTGCCTTTGTTGCTTTTTTTACGTGATGAACAGAACATGAATAGCTTTTTTAGCGCTACATTGAAAGTGTTACATACCGAAATGTCGAGTCGACTCGTGCCGGTGCGTTCCATGGCGTAAGCAACGTTTTCGTAGGTTGCCCAAACGCCACCGGTCACGGGAGTACGGTACCCCAACACTCTTGGCATACCGTTGTCGTTTTATCACCGTACACTGTAAGTTCCCTGTTCACCGTTACAATCCCCTGAACGGTCACATGATCAATGCGATCTTTTCCATCGATTTCAATTTCAATTCTGATTTATCGTTTTCCACCAGTTGGGACTTTGCGGGAGCACATACCATTCTACCGCACCACAGTACATTTATCTTACTCGCACAACGGTAGTCAATATAGCTCACATGTTGGTGTGCCTTTCGTACTTCTTTTACTGCACTTCATTGGATTGCATTAAAACACTGCTGCAATGACTGCACAGGTAATTCTTTGCGGATAACTCGTCCATAACTGCAACGTGACTGTGGGATTACCCTTGCACGCCGATCTCGCGAACGACACACGATGACGCTATGAGATAAGAATCTGTATTGTAATGAGGCCCCTGGTGGTGCAGCCTGGAATTAATAAGTGTCTTTCCCATTTTTCCATGCTCTCAATGAGCTCATATATTCAAATGTAGTGGAAATGTGTCTTAAGGTGCAAGGCAACGCTAAAATTGCTCTCGTTTTCGAACTATTGTTGCTTCGTTGATCAACATCATATGCTCGATCTCAAGAATCCGAGACTGAAAACAATATGGAAGGATCATTGTGGACCAGACAGTAAGTGCCAATGGCTGAAAAGGTTCTATTTATTCTTCCACTCTGCCTCGAAAGATAGTGATTTCTTAGTGACCATAAAAGTGCCGTCATTCTGACAGTACCATCAAGTCATACCGACCTATCGACGGATTGCCAGACTCCTCCGACGCTGTTGCATATACAAGTGTTCCCTCGTTGCATGACGAGCATGGGTTAATGACGTAATGCTTCTCCGCTATGCGCACTATTGCTGGTTATATGACCAGGTAACACCAATCTTTTTGGACTCGCCACTGCTTGGCGTCTGGGTAATAACATGATCGTCTACCTTCTATTAGATGACGCTGATTTCTCATGCTCTCACGATGATACTGATTGCGGACATAATAATTCACTTATCTATCTGTTGCGGAAGTGAAAGAATGTTTGGATCGTCTCTGGTATTTTGATTACCAGATCGCCCCGACATTTACACTATTCTCCCGCAACAATGATGAATGGGACCTTGGAGACTTTCCGCTCAAGATGCTGTCTACCATTTCCACGCTATGATGTCCATCGTTGGACGACTTCCGCGGTGTTGATTGGTACTTCGATTGTTTCTTTGAAGTTTTGCGTGCCTTTCACAGGTGGGTTGCTTTCCGGAGGCTCTCGTCAATAACGTTACAGGTGACAGTGAGTTAATTATTCCGGGTGGCGCGGTACCTTATGCAGTAAAGGACTACCTGATCTACGGTATTTAAGAGCCTACCCAGAATACATGAGTACTACCTGTTCCTTGGTTTATCTAAGTCAAATTTGATGCTGATGAAGCAAAAATTCGGCAGCATATTTTGTGCAGCTGCCGCCGGTGGTTCGTACATACTCTTTATGGTACCCTGTAAGAAAGCCGATATATTTGTACTTTCTCGGCGATCTGCGCCAGCCGCAGGTTGTAAAGACTTAGCGGTATCGGTCCTGTGAGTTAAGTTACCGGCTCCATTCAGTTACAGGGTCAAAGGGTCTACTGCGGCTCTTCATTGCCGTCATTAAATTCTGCTTTATGAGACTGGTATCTCATCCCATTCAATGTCTTGGTATTGAAGCTGGCAAGTTTCACACTATTATAAGATAGCGAATCTGAATGGAGCCTCCTGGACGATGCTCGAACTTCTGTTGCCCAAGCTGACTCATCTCACTCTATATCCACGATCAAAGCGTTGAAGGAAAATATGAAGCACGTACCCACGCTTACGAACGTTCCGGAGGCCTACACTCTAGCGCTGGTGTTGGATCCCTGCTTTTAGGTGCACCGCATTATTGTGTACCGCTGTAGCCGGAGATTATTCGATTCAATGGGCGCCTTTTGGAGGGGTATGTCTTCCATAGGCGTTCTGTCTTTTCATTCCATCTTCTGATCTTGTATAGACTTTGAGGAACCTACATTCATTCTTCACATCTTCCGGCTTCAATACGGCCAATGCCGCCTCTCTGATCTCCTTCAATGTTTGATTCATGTTCAAGTCCCTGAGGCTTATATCTTCCAGAATCCATTAGCGCATCGTTGTGTACTAAATCTGTCTGTTGTGTATGACTACTAATTAAAACCTGGCTTGGTCAGCGTCTCGCAAATTTTCCTACTCTTACGATTGAGCTGTTCCCCGTTGCCTCGTCGTCAAAGAAGGTGTATTCCTGTGAAACCTGTTCAATATATCGAATCTAGAGAGATTTTGACGAAAACACCTTCTTTACCTTCGGTCCTCTTCGCACACAAGCAGCATACGCAAAGTACTTCCCCGACCACAATTCCACTACAAAGTTAAAACTAAGACATGGATTAACATTTACGTACGACGTGATGATAATGTATTGCCCTATTTAATCACTAGGTGTGATGTCTAATCAACATACTGAGATCCGGTTCCCTTCACAACAATGTCTTCAATGTTTATCCAATCAACGGTAGTGTCCTACGGCCTCTGTCTTGCGTCGCCTAAGAGTACATGGACACAATCATTCGTCCTGATACCAAATTTGTGCGTTCTTGTGTTTCCCTGCAATCACCGGCATCTGGCCATACATCGTAGGCAACTCGAATAGAAGATCAATGTACGTTGACCTTTCTTTGAGGATCCCAGATTTTAGTACGCCTACTAGTGATTCTGTAAAGACGCCCCGGAATTCCCCTTTGTTCCTGTTCTCTGCTACAACTTGATGCTCCTGACACGCTGCCAAAACTACGTGAGAGGACATATCCGGGAACCATTTGTCTGAACACACAGACTGGGAGCCGGGAAATTGCCCTGCATTCTCATCTGCGAGGGCGAGCATATGTTTCGGTGAACCGTTTGATAGGGGTGGCAGGGTACGGACACCTTGCTCTGGAATTCCCGCGATAGTCCCAGTGTGAGAGCAGTCCAATATGAATGTAATATGATGGCCCTTCGTACGGGAGATGTTTTCAAAAATCACGTTAATCTCCCTGTCACTGATGTCTGGGACATGTGCGCCATTTCCTTCTGTGCGGTCGATGGGGCAGATAGCTTCAATGCTATCCATCGGGCTGGAGCAATACCCCGCAGTAGAGTATCCTGATCCATGTCCAGCGAAATATATTATGATGTTATCTCCATACTGGATTTCCGCATTGTTCATCAAGGCAACGAGGGCCTGTATGATATTGATGCGTGTAGGAATGTGGTAGTTATCTGATGGGATGTTTTCCTTCGAACCCAATAGGCGCCGGATCCGATGTTTTGGCACGGAAAGGTCTTCAGTGAGATATCTTTCCATCATTAATGCATCTCTAACGCAACCGTGTAAGGGATTGTGCTCATACGCATCGATCCCAATAAGAACGGCCCAGAATCTGGAAGCGTCGACGTGTTGTGCGCGTGGGAACTGAGCCATGGGAGATTAGTTTTAATTTCGATCATTCAACGTGAATGCGTACCTCCTCAAATTTGAAATCTTGAGACAACTGGAAGTATGAAAGGCGAAGACGTAGCCGGTGTAGCGTGTCGAGGTCTTTCAGCGCCGAGATAGTATTTTCATCCTTTTTGGAGAACGCCCTCGCCTTTGTCGCATTGAAGACCTCCACAGAGTTAATATCTCCGGTCATTCCATATTCAGTTGCTAACTGTGTCTCGAGCATTTCAAGAAAGACAATTTCTCTTGTTAGTTGTTCAATTTCCTTTCGGGAACGTAGCTAGATGAACATGTTAGAACAATCGAACGGCGACGACAAACAAAATGTACGAACGGGAGTACTGCATTCACTTGGAGAATACGATGTCGTTATATCATCTTGAGGACGCTAGAGAATTTCTTAGTGGTGTACATATGAAATCGATAGAATACCTATTCATGCACGTACTGGGTAAATGATTGCACTTAATGCATTCTTGAACGCAAAACCGAGTGCCTTAAGCGGAGCCAAAGGTAGCAGCGCTGGCAATATCCCCGAGATAGTTGAGCTTGCTCTACCATAAAGTGTTTCATTAGATGAAATGGCGGTCCCAGTGCTAGTGCTGATCATACTCGAGTGACTCATTTTCCGGAGTTATGAATATTTCTTGAGTACTCGCGTAGTGAAATGGGCCACTTATGAGTGAATGATGAGGAGTTGATGCTGAGTGATCTTTGGTCCATGCTACACTTTCGGTACTTATACACTGAACTAGGTACTCTGAAACAGAGTCCGGTGGGGTAAATACCGGAGTAATTGCGTCGATCGGATGCGAAGGTCTTCCGAACGGCCCATCGATGCTGTGGTACCAAGAGAATTGGAGCTTGAAGTTCCTTCATTCTCCAAAAGTTGTCTGAACGTTGTTTCTACACACTGCTCGTGTCGCAATTGAATCGTTAGAACCTTGAGAGAGCTCTACAGCTTAGGCATGACTAGGAGTTAGTTGTGGCTCTCTACATCCATAAGCACACGCCGAGTTCTGAGGCTATCCAGATCCCACGTAGCCCGCACTGGAGTTTCCGTGCGCCCACGAAGTTGGGAGTCGCAACGGCCGTATGTGACAAGTACGGCAAATACCGTGCCGTAGTTGCTGCTTCAAACAGGATGATGACACAGCCGCTTATTTCTTTGTCGTTTTCCTATATGAACGAAACTGGACCATCCACACAAATGAATTCAACATGCCATAACGACAATTTCGGAATGCACAAGAATGTGGCTCTCATAAGTGCTTGTTACAAGTCAGGGTATTTTGAGTAATACACGAGTGATGAGGTAATGAAGCGAGGATGGCCGGAATCGGAAAGCCGAGTTCGAACCACAACCACAAGATCCGTGAGGCTGTTAACAAGCACTATGCGTAATCTGAAAAGAATTTCGGCAAGGACTGAACATAACCGATCAAAGATGAGGAGATCAAGGGGTCGTAAAATTAGCTTAAGATCTTAATACAATTCATTTCTGAGTTTATATACTAAGGGGATATTAGAGTCACTATTATTTTACAGTGATTCAGAATATTCTAGCATTAGTAAAAAAGAATGAAGAAAGTAACAGAAAATACGAGCGAGGCATTGTTAAGACCAAGAAGCCCGAATACGCGCACGTTTTGACTCACGGGTCAAGTCGGCGGGTACTCCATATCCATGACAGTCCTTATTTTGGGGGCTATCGGAGATATTGGGATCGCAAGGAACTCGGGCACCACGCCTGATGATGATCTAGGCTGACCTCACACCGTCTTAATGATGTTCCTGATACAGCGGCTCCTACGTGAACTCCGGCCATTCGGGGCGCAAAAGTGATACTCTCGTGCGTATAAAGAGATAAAACTAATTCGATAACTATAGAATATCGATATCCCCTCCAAGGTTTCTGTTCTCGAAGGGACTGTTCCAGAGAACTCAAATTATCAACCTTGGCCCCAAAGCTTAAAATTCTTACGTTTCCCAGTGACGACTGGCGTCTGGAAAGTAAACCGGGGCGGAATATAAACAAGGTCCAAATACGTCGATCGTTCTCCCAATGTACCAGGCTTTCAAAAGTCCAATAAACGATCCATGAAAATCATGTTCAACTTGATCGCCCCGTCGACTCTCGTAAACCCGTTTGGCCTTTGCAAATGCGTATTTTCTACACGCAGCGAGAACGCGGGCATTCATTGACGATCATGGCCACAGAGAGGATTGGCATGTCTCCGAAATGAGAGTTAAGCTAGAGGAATCACACAGGTCGAACACACTAGAATATCTCACGAGACATACATATCTTCAGCCAGACGCATGAATGTATATACAGAGTTCCGGCCTCAAGAGCGACAGGTAGAGTTGCGGGCTCTGAAAATCATGTCAATAGAATGGAAGAATCGAAATGAAAAACCGTTACTCTTCGGCATCTTATTCTACGTAGACAGATTGTCTGGTCAGTTCCGGCGTTCGCCGCTTGATATCAGAGAGGGTGCGACATTGAGACCACCTTTTGGTATCCAACGAATACGAAAGGGGAGGAAAATGAGCGCTTAGACCGTGGCGAAACTGAGCGTGGATGCGAGTAAAGAAAGGGTCCCATCCTACGAGCACAACAGCCAAGCCGAGATCTCCAGGTACACTCAGAAAAGCCTGCCGTTGGTGACAGACCGTATCGAGTATGGATGGGTCCGTGGAAGAAGACCTTGCAAATAAGGAATGTAGGAACACTTTTGCCATGAATTTGATCTTCGACTGGCGAGATATCGGCCATGGCGTTGAGGTTGTGGAGGGTCGAAATTAAATGATAGTTTTCCGACCTGCTGACTTTCCCTCCTCACGTCCCAGTGAAAGGCATAAAAACCCGGTGTATTGGGCAGATAATATGACAAGACATAACAATATCACGGATATCAGCAAGTTCAGATACCAAAGGTAGGAATCAGAGATCAGGAACACGTCAGATGCACACCTGAGGTACATACCAGTGATGGTACCGCAGAACTCCGCACCTGCATCGCTGAAAATCTGTGCACAAGCTGAGAACGCAGCTATAACCTAAATATATGCATGTTCCGAACGTGATCTATTCGTCCGTAAGCGATGGGCAGCGCCTATAAGATGATACGCACTTCGCCTTATTCCAACGAGTGCCACAAAAATTGGGTTCTGCCTAATTTGACCTGCGCCGTCGTCGTCGAAACTATATTGATATCACAGCGGCCGCGGAAGAACGCGACAGGACGTCCTGGGACTAACTATGAATAAAACAGCATCGTCCATGTCCACCGACGCACCATCTAAAGGCATAAACTCGCCACCATCTACCTTTTCTCTAGGCATTTTTCAGCTTCAACGTGACGCACGGTACTTGTGCTCGAAAATGATTCTGAATGGTCCGACCGCCACCAAATTGTGGATAGACAGAGTACTGAGGGATTCTCTACAGTAATGCTGAGGATTCCTTCATCGACTGCGATGGATACGTTCTGCTTGGGCCGACTCTTCGTAGTCAGTTCGAGCACAGCGTGGTGGTGGTTTTGGTTTTGGTTTTGTTACCGGCGCCAGGTCCCAATAAGGAACGGCCGGGCCCACAGCCCTGACATGGCAGTGCCATGCGCTGTGGCCGCAAAGGCTCATGCCGTTGTACTCACACTGTTGAGTGTGTCTCGCGGGTTAGAGCGTCTTTGCGGGGTTCTATGTGTCTTAATAGAGTTGGACGCATAGACATATACCATACAGGGACCAGTATCATAAACGAAGTACAGAAATCTCCTCAAATACCTTGAAAATATCATAGTCAAATTTGGTGACGCGGAGGGGAAACAGATGGCCCAGTCATCGAACAAACAATGGTACATAATGGCGTACTACATGTGCGCACGGACCCATGAAGAGCCCCGTTGAGCACAGGGGACATGTGAGCCCGATGTCAGCGGGAAGAGACACTGTCGTGATACAGAAGCGGGGGCGAGAGCATGTCTTCTGTCGTGACTGGAAAACACAGTGGCAACTGGAAACTCCGTCACAACACCAAGCGGCGGCAGGAGGTCATCGTTGCTGCTATGGAACGCAGTAACAGGTCGGGGCGGGAGTCGTCCTTGTAACCATGAATCGTGGTTGTGGACAACATGGACTTCGGAGTCTGAATAGTAACCGTCATCCGAGAAAGGAACTCGGGCCGGATGCAACCGAAACGTTAGTGCGACAGTCTCCCATTTCTCTTTTATTGCCATCGAAATATGCTCCTTCGAAGATGTAGCTTCGCTCAAATCCAAGGAAGCTTTGGCCCGTCTCGATCATCATTGCCAAACCACTATCTTAAGCGTCATCCTGGGACCAGAACATATCACGCAAACGCACCGAGCGCTCCAGCGCATCGCTCAAACACCAAAATCACCGTGCCCGGCATGGACGTTAGTCTGAGTGGTAACCATGGGGCGGCATTTATCTCCTTCGTGATTTATAGTAAAATTGACACGTCACGGCGTGTTATTACTCTCTAGTACGTCCTCGCTACATCTCCGCCTCAATCACCCGTCAGTAAAAATTTCGAGTAGAAATGTGTAAGAATATGCCGCCACTTCTAATGTGCCACATAGACGTATATCACCAAGATGGTAAAAATCGGGCCCAAGGTTTTCAACGGCATGGATGGCTTACCGACCGTTTGTGAAACCTTGCTCTGCGACCAGCTTAGATGCGCCCGGTAAACCCCGTTACCCCAACGACGCTGGATGTAATGTAACTTACCTTGTATTCTACGTGCGTCTCCAGCTACGACTTATACTCCAGTGAAAGAGGAGAAGCAGTGGAAGCAGTATCTTGGAGATATCCACTGACGCGCACATCTTTCATTTGCGCTGATCGCCTCCTTCTATGGCTGGAACTGCGAGACCCTACCCATCTCTGAGGGCCTGACTATGGAGCCATTGGAGCTATATAACTCCTGTACTGGTATGTGTCTTCATGTTTTTCCCGGATGGCCTGGTTTGCTGCTTGTTCACAGCGATCCCTGGTGAATGCCTAGTGATTGTGGATGATTCTACACCTGGTCAGGCTTTCAATACGTCTACTGTGATGCTCTGATTTCTAACAGCTGCCATTAGTCACCTACGCACCTCTTCGTCTTTGCCACACGAAACATAACCTCTAGGCTGTCGAGACAATTGGATGCGATTCGGTATCCGGAACACAATAGAATATTATCAAGCATCTTGATACCAAAGCATTGAGTGCTTATATGCACCAGCGACGGCCAATTCCTGTGTGGTGGATCGATTCAATGAATAAATGAGGTCAAAGTAGGTTGATCGCTCGTTTGATGCACCAGACCTCAGAGTGCGAACTAACGACTCCGTGAATACTCCATGGAGCCCTGTCTCCCCCCGTTCCTCTTTCGCAATTCCATGCCCCCTACATGCAGCCAATATAACATGAGACGTCATATCTGGGCGCCATTCTGCCGTAAATACAGAATGATATTCATGGAAATTTATTGCGGTATCGTTTGCAGCGTCCAGCATACACGTCAACGACTTCCCGGACATCGGAGGGATGTTCTTTCCTGAAACTCCTGAAAGGTTGTCGATGACAGGTCCAGAGTGAGAGCAGTCGAGAATTAACGTGATTCGGTGGCCCTTAGTGTGGGAAATTTGGCTGAGAATGATATTTATCTCTCGGTCACTGATGTCTGGTACGGCAAAGTCATCCTCCTCCTTACGGTCAATCGGACATAGCGCCTCGATTGCGCCAGCCGTTTCTCCGCAATACTCGTCGGAAAAGTATGAAGAGCCGTGTCCCGAGAAATAGATGACAATGTTGTCGCCATGCTCGATATCCGAATTGTATATCAGACCTGTGAGGGTGTGAATAATGTTCACATGAGTAGGTGTCGGAGGGATCTCTAGGTGCGACTTGCGTCTTTGACCCAAGGAGGCATTGTATTCGACATTTTGGCACGCCGAGGTCTTCAACGAGAAAGGTCTGCATCAATATAGCATCGTTGACTGCAACCGCGTAGAGGATTGGTTGGATACCCATCAATGCCAATGAGGACCACCCAAAATCGTGAAGTATCAATGCCATGTGCTTCTCGGTGACTTGAAATTCATGATCAAGCGATCGATATCGAGCGGACCAGAACTGACACGTACATGTTCGAAATTTGAGTAATGACAAAATTGGCCCTGACGAAGGCGAGGGTGCTGAAGCCTATACAACTGAGTAGAGGTCTTTCACGGCTGCGATGGAAGCTTCGTCTCTTTGGCGGAATGCTCTGGATTTTGTCTCGTCAAAAACATCTACCGAGTCGATATCTCCAGTCATTCCGTAGTCCCTTTCCAGCCGCGCTTCAAGTTCTTCCAGGCGAGACCAATGTTTCATAAGATTTTCTATTTCCATGGTGGCAGCCTGGTTGGAAAAATCAATGACAATATACGGGCTGGAAAACATTTTGGTTTCCCACAAGCGTTCTTCTGTTCTCCGTAGGAATACATGGCTCAAGGCTGACGGCACTGAAAATTCAAGGTCAAGACATACAATCAAAGAAGCTAGAGTAGAGTTTGACAGCAGTTACCGAGTAAGAATCTGGGTGTAATTTAGTCAAGATTCCGGACCAAGGTGCGTTCAGCCGAATCCATAAAGTTGATAGCACAACATTGGCTGCGTTGGCTTTATTGGAGCCACAAATTGACTGTAACATCTCCCTTGTCCGGGACATGAACGAGTCGTACAGGGACTTGGTGAAATCCTGGTCACCCACTGGCTCCACGGGGTCCATCTTTCGCATATCCTTGTGATAATTGTGAGAGTCTGAGATGAATATAGCGGGTAGGACGATTTACCTGTGGATAGAGGACTGCACAGTATGAAAAACTTCAACCTTACGTATTCAGTGCTTTATATCTGGACTTCCATTGGCTGTAATAACAGCATAGTCATAGATGGCGACAACAGTGCTGTCATACTGTATGTGTGCGGTATACTGCATGATGTTTCATCATCCCTGGAGGCACTGTCAATCACTTCAAAGTGGGCATTTTGATGCTGTTGTCCCGCGTTGGATCTCAAACTCGGGAATGACTACACCAAAATTGACTACCGCTCGACGTAATAACATTGAGTCCAGTTGAGACCAACATAGTCATTTGTCAGGGGTTGATGGTAAAATACATTTGATACGTCACTGAGCTTGAGTAACGAAGCGATACACTTGCGGACATACCACCGAAGGAAATTAAGCAAATTCTCGCGACGAAGTGCACCGATTTTGGTTAAAAAAGATCGGCACGAGACGCTTCGAGCGAGAATTGTGTGACAAGGGAACTCCAGTCCACATACCCAATACCGCCCTCAACAGGATGTGCCTTTTAATAGTCTTTCGGTGTTTGAGGAACAACCGGGCCATCAAAAACAGGACGGCAGTCTCCCACGGTTACTCTATCAAACCGTGACCAACAGAGTGCCCTCTTCATCAATAATATTCCAGCCGCACAAAATGCATCACAGGGATCGCAGATTTCTCTACCCGCTATCCTTAGCAGCACCATCGTGATTACGGGCCTGCATTTAACACTTTAAGAAATCGAAACAGAGCATTTATTTCATCAAATGTTCATCACAACCCATTCTTCCACCTGGAACTTCTCATGAATTCTCATCCCTCTGTATCTACCCGCATACCTCGAAGAAAATAAATTGATCAACGACGGAAACCCTCTTCAATGTACACCTTCCATTCCAATATACACTATTATACTCCGCATCTCCAAGTCGCTACACATTTCCCTGACACGCTGTATTAAATGATCCTTCAACCTGAATTTTCAGGGACATGCGGCCGCTGGATAGCTGAACAGTGAAGACAATGTTTTATTTCTATCTATTCTTGCCGAACCATTAGATCACTGCACGTTCGAGGGTTGGATACAAACCTGGCGCTAATCATAATGCCAGGTTCTAATCTAGGAACATATGAACGCTAAGGAATGTAAGTGTGGAAACGTGGAGTATGAAGTACTTCATATTGAACTCTTGGTTCGCATACTTATTGGTACTTAGCGTACGCATTAATAAAATTTCGTAGCTAAGCCTTTCGCTTCTTTACTCGATTGACTGCTTAATCAACCATTCATGGACAACATGAACCCCGTATTCGCGCTCTAATCTCAGTGTCCATACCTAGACAATCATTTCAGCATAACCTGCGAAATTTTATAGAAGAAACAGAAACAGTATTCTGATGCACGGGTCATGTGTAGTATTATGATTAAATCAAGTCCGAATCCCCAGTCCTTAAACAAAGTGACAGTCACTAAACCTTAATGACAAATTAGAGTAATGGCCGCTGTTTTAGGGACAACAGAAGACGAAACCTTAGTCACTTTTCTCTCGTGACTTGCCGAGTGAAGTCTCTACGCACTGAAGATCGGGGCTGTATCGGCGGTAAGCTGGAGATCCGACCCGGAGATCTGAACAAAATCCTTGCAGTTAGGCTTATATCACATTCAAGCTTAGACCTCTACAGACAGGGAACGATAAACACTGAGAAAGGTAAAAGCTTCTCAGTTTTTGTTATTACTGTAGTCGAGCATCTCCGCCGGTGCTCGCACCGGTGGTATGATGAAATTTCACGGTGAGCAGCGACGCATCGAAGGTCTGGAACTACAATGTCGAAGCTATATCCTGAATGATAGATTTGTGGTTTATACAGCGCTCATGTGGGTCGCAGATTCGGGAGATATATATATGAAAACAGCTCTAGTACCGCCCCCGGGATTGACATAGACCGTGAGTTAAGTTAAGGGCGGCTCAAAGGCAAGAGGGTGGCTGCTATTGAGATCTTATTAGCGCCATCGAAAAAGACGCAGATGGATAGAACTCCGGTGGGAATTAATGCGACACAAGTGGGGCTGGCGTCTATCGGCACTTCGATTGTTGCACGACTATGCATGAATCACGTGGTGACCTTTCATTCACCTTTTTAGGTATTGTCTCGATGCAGCTCTGCTTCTCGATGTATTCAAAGCAAATTATACAGCTTTAGACTTCCTTCATCCCCTCCACCATCTTACCGGATACAACAATCATCGCGCAAGTGTCCTCTGCGTATTCCTTGACTTTATCCTACAATATCATGGAGAAAACATGCAGCTCTGCTCTGCTGTTGCACAACGAACATGGTATTTTCGAAGACTTTTTACTGGTCGTACATTTTCTCGTAGGTACGTTCAGCGGTTCTTGGTGTAAACCGCATCACTCATGGTTACCGTAGCTCATGGGTTGGTTTGGTCAGCATTCATTGGCGCTGAGTCGCTTACTACGTATCTGTTGGTGCTCGCTTGGTGCCTGGATACCCCGAACCATTTACGTCGTTGCAATACTATGCATGATACATATGGCATGGACCAAGTAATCTCAGCCAGCCCTTTCATAGTATGGACTGTTTTGATGGCATTTCAGTCACGGTAACTCACCTCAGCCCACACAGGATCAATCGGCAACACAAGATGACCTCCAGAGACTCATGCGCATGATTCAACCCTTGGAACTTCATGAACACGAACTTGCGAGGAGGTACGGGATGAATGGGGACATAGACGCGGTCGAGGTTCTAAACATCGCCAAGGAGCGAAAGGACCATGAGAGTGCATCCGTATTAAACAATCTCCTCAGATGTCGCAAACGAAAGAATGAAATGGAACTCTTTATTTCTAAGAAAGCCCCTCGGCCATTACCTTCTATATATGCTACTGTAAGGACTTTTTTCTGTGTGTTGACATCGGTGCTAACAAACATTCAGGGCCGTCGAAACAAATTCGACATTGATGGGTCCCGAATTTGGGCAGTTCTAATCGGCATCGATTCATACAACGACCCCATGTCGTTGTTACAGGGATGTGTGAGAGATGCATTAACCATGCAAGCATATATCAAGGAAGATCTTAGGGTTCCAAGAGATCGAATTCAGCTCCTTCTCAACCCCGATCCCTATCGTGATACTGCTTCTGACACCACGGCTTTCCAGGTTCTTTATAATCCCATGGCTCATATATTATGAAATCTCTATCCTGCACCCCTTACAACTAGCTCCTGCTCACCCCCAACCCGATCGAACATCATCCGTACCCTCGTTAATTTATCCACGAACCCTAATATTCAAAGAGGCGATCGCATTATTATCTTCTTCTCCGGACATGGCTCAAGCTATTCTTGCAGTTCGTACTTCAAGGATAATATTGGAGGGAATGGGAACATCGAAGCACTCTGTCCCATGGACCGTACCAGTCGATACATCCCGCATCGTTCAATCGTCCCAGATATTAGTGACAGAGAGATCAATGTCATTCTGAAGCGCATCTGCCATGCAAAGGGCCATCGAATCACTGTGGTTCTGGATTGCTGTCATTCGGGAGGTGGTACCAGACTTCCTGAAACGGGTATACGTTTTGCTCTTCCGGTGGAAAGATTTTTGGGGCATATACTTGAGGCGGCAGAGAAGCAACGGAAAAATGGAGCTGACCTTGTGTCAGTTCTATCAAGCGACTGGAAAGCAGATATGTACTGCCACGTTGTCTTGGCGGCTTGTAAAGACTATCAACTTGCAAAAGAGGTTACAATCAGGGATGGGGAATCAGCTGGTGTGTTCACGGATGCACTTGTTCACACCCTCCGATACGGGCAATCGTCACGACATTCAACATATGTTGATCTTCAAAGTGCCTTACCGTCATCGAATTCCCAGACACCAGTGGTTGCAGGCGAGCATAAGACTGAACGAATATGGTTCCAGAATTGACCGTGCCGTTTCTCGTTACAATTTGACATATGTAGACATACAAATTAACTCCTGCAAGAAATACGCTGTCCTATATTATAATCAAGCCAGAAAGTACTAGCAAAACGGATCAGTGGCTCAATAATTGTGCTTTGAACCTCTGCGAGTTTCTATTTCGTCGTTTTTGTAGACATTCCAGGGCGCTTTTGACAGGGATACGCTATCCCCGAACATCTCTCACAGCATGTGACAAACCTTTGGAATGACTATCCAATGGTCGCAGTTTCTAAGTTCGTGGGTGGCTAGTGAAGGTTCCGGCCACAGAGCATCATGAAAATGACTCCGAGCTTACTAAATTATCCGCATGGGAACGCCACACTGGTTTCTAATCTCTATTTCATCTCTCCGTATAGCCCAAAGCCGTTTTTGCTTCCGATCAGAAAGGCAGAGTAATCATGGGACCCGCATGCCTTAACGGAGTGGGATCTGTCCGTAAAAGACTGATCTGCATAAGCTTGTGCTGTTCTTTACTCCTGCAGAGCCACCGATGCCCTAAACCATACTTATTTGTTAAACGACTACCCCCTCTCACGTACCTACACGGTACATGGTGAACATGTCGAAGACGGTGCTCAGAGATGCATGAAACCACTGTTTGCGAGCCTTCTTTTTAGAAATGTGAGGAACATTGCGAAATCATCATAGGCTCTTCAGAGAGCGTTAGCAGGTGATAAAAACAACTATGAATACACCACATCGCCGCAGCACGAGGACTTGGTGGTTCACACTGAGCCAAGCCTTACCACCCTTTAGTTCAAATCACAGACAAAAGCTGTAAGTTATTTATTTGCTCACAATTCAATGACGTCTCGTTTCCAACCAATGTAGATAGTCATAGGATTTTCTAGGAACAAAGGAGTCTGATCGATGATTAGTCCTGATACCAGATCTGTGTGTTCTTGTGAGTTCCGGCAATTACTGGCGTCTGTCCATGCATCATAGGAAACGCGAGTAGAAGATCAATGTACGTGGATCTCTCACTGAAGCTCCTGGAGTCGAGGATGCCTACCAGTGAGTCAGTAAAGGCTCCTTGAATCCCTCCCTCCTTCCTTGTCTCCGTTACGACTTGATGTTCCTGGCATGCCGCAATAACCACGTGAGAGGACATATCTGGGCACCATCTGTCTGAATACACAGACTGGTAGCAGAGAAGTTGTCTGCAATACTCATCTGCGACGCTGAACATGTGTTTCGGTGAACCGTTTGATAGCGGAGGAAGGGTACGGATACCTTGCTCCGGATACTCGGTAGTGATCCAAGCATGGGAGCAGTCCAATATGAATGTAATATGATGACCTTTCGCATGGCAGATGTTTTGGAAAATTGTGTTAATTTCCCGGTCGCTAATATCTGGGACATGGGAGCCATTTCCTTCCGTGCGGTCGATGGGACAGAGAGCTTCAAAATGCTATCCATCGGGTTGGAGCAATACCCTGCGGTAGAGTATCCTGATCCATGTCCAGCGAAATATATTATGATGTTATCTCCATACTGGACTTCCGCATTGTTCATCAAACCAACGAGGGTCTGGATAATATTGACGCGTGTAGGGATATGGTAGTTGTCTGATGAGGTGTGTTCATTCGAACCCAACAAACGCTGGATTCGATGTTTTGGCAACGATAGGTGTTCGGTGAGATATTGCTCCATCATTAACGCGTCTCTGACGCAACCATGTAGAGGATTGCTTTCATATGCATCAATCCCAATGACAACGGCCCAGAATCTGGAGGTATCAATGCGGTGTATGCTTGGTGACTGAACCGTGGCATATCAGTCTTAATATCGATCATTCAAGGTGACGACGCACCTCCTCAAAATTGAAATCGTGAGGCAGCTGGAAGGACGACAGGCGAAGACGTAGCCGGTGTAGTGTGTCAAGGTCTTTCAGCGCTGATATAGTATCTTCATCCATTTTGGAGAAGGCTCTGGCCTTTGTCTAGATGGATATTCCAGGGAAATTACGAGACGGAGATGTAGTAATCGTACGAACCGATGGTCTGATTTCGTTTGGTATATCAGATACTGATATTAGGCGTTTTTAGAACACTGGAGAATAGTTTAGGTGTACAAATGAGAGAAGATACAAGCTTGTAAAAGGAACATACTGTGTAAATCATTCCATTGAATGTGTTCTTGAAGGCAAGGCAAAGTGCTTTTATCAGGACCCAAGGCTCCGGCATTGATGGATGCTTCGGAAGGTTGCTCTTGCTTCACCGTCAGGCTTTTTGACTGTTGGAATCGTGGTCCTGATGGTAATGCTTGAGTAAGCTATTCTAGAGTGGAGATTCTTCCTATGAATAAATGACGACGAGTACAGACTGAGGAGTCGTGGCTCCAGTACCACGTGCTTTCACTCCTCATAGGTTATTCACAAGTCCACTGCTCGTACGTAGCTCCACTGAAGCTCCAAAATAAATTAATCAGACTGCAGTCGCACGGTGAGTATTCAAGAAGCAGGGATTTTAGCTCAGATGAGTATTGCTCACTATTGAGGTCATGCAAACTGTTCCTTGATGCTGTAGTACTACAGCATGTGAAGACACTTAAAAAAGCTTTGATTAGTCGCTAGAAGTGTATAAAATATCATTTTTATACAGCTTCCATACAGCTGTCGATGGTATGTCATAAAGGATACCACACAACTCTACAGCATGTAATTTAAATACAGCTCTAGGCGCGATTACAAGCACTGTTCCGTGCAACTCGACGGGTCGCTTGACAGTGGCGAAAGATACGGAGACAATACCATCTTTGATCAGATCCGTATATTGAAATATCTGTCGACAGTGGTCACAGGATGCATAGGTGTCCTTGATATCTCTGACCGTAACTGTAGGAACAGTGCATTGATATATCAATACGTTCTGTAGCTCTTGACATGAAGGGCGTGTCGACCAGAAATATGGGTGAGTGAATGGTTGAGCAGGAGAAGGGGATCCGGGATTCAGCTCAAGACGAATCTCGGCCCGGACCAATTTTCCTTCGCCACAACGCACTCTACTTTCCGCCATTGTTAGGAGAGCGTTGGGAGCTTTGGGTACGGCCCGCATTCCCGGAAGTCATGTGAAGGATTGGCAGCCTTTCCGTAGTGTTCCGCTTCTTCGTAGCTCACCTTGCACTGTCACACCAGTTTGCCTAGCGAACCCTGCGATGCTGTTCCATCGTCGCACCGCAGCGCGCATCACCGTATATCTCCTATCTTGGCTTTCTGGTAGACTCTTGGTGGACTACTCGATACTCGATTTTTCGGTGCAGTGATCATGAAAGGAGGATTGAAGAGATGAACGTCCTTGGACCGGTGCACCAGCCGAATTGCCAAAACTGAACTATCTAGATGATAAGCAAATCATTTCTCATTCTCATGACATTGCAATAATACACTACGTCTTGCGACTTCAGGTGCTAGACTATCTTTTCATCACTGGCGATCTGTATACGGATTTCGATGCTCATATAGTCAGGTTGCCGTCTTCTGACGTATAGTGAACTATCTTTAGTCCACGGCCTCATACAGGCATTTAGGGTTCCAATACATGTGAGTGACAGCTTGAACGGAAGTAGTCCTTGATGTTGATATGTGAGACAAGGGAATTCCCATGAGGGGAACTAGAAGCACATGTAGCGCCTATATCATGACACCCCCTTCTTTGTTTGACAAACAAGTTACAGATGGATTATTCCTCGTAGCAGACAGCAGCTGCAATGCCTTGAGTGAGATATTCTGTGTCCATAGCAAAAGTATTTTTTCTTGTGACGGCTTGGTTATACTGATGTCGATTTTTGAAAAGAGGTTAGCCGGAGAGAGCCTATGGTGCGACAATGATGCTTACCACAGTTTCTAGAATGTATATGCGGTCTATATTTGCGTTCATTACATTTCAGGCACTTGTGAAGACAGGGTGCCTTTATCTTTGTCCATTGAAAACTTCGGCGGAGAATCGAGGTTCTCCGGAAGGACGTACAGCATCTAATTCACTCGTGAGATGGAATACGCTCAAGGAGATACTTTCTGCGCTGATATGAGTCCTTACCATATGCCATATCACATTCAAACTTTTGATATATTGTTGTGAGGCCTGTGAAAGTTGTGACTACAGTAATATCTACAACGGTGAGGTGATCGGGTTCTTAGTACACGAGTACTTTCCGATTCCTCTTCAATCATTCCTGTTGAGCATCCTGGATCCGAGGAAACACCAACGAGTTCATATTCTTCATAGCAGTCCAGTGCTACCCTCAAGTCTCGTGTATGGGAACGTATAGTATTCAAAGTCATATCTAACTCCCCAGGGTGCTAGACAATTCAAAGGTAATCGTCATTATCTTAGCACAACGTACCGAAAATAATTTATCTTTTTATACTGACTCCCTCGCGATACTTTTCATGTGTACTTAATGAATCTCCTTGCTAGGCACAAAATCTACGACCACTGAGCTTTAATCGATTATGGGAAAGTCGTCCAGTACGGCTGATGATTCTCGGATTTCTTTTCAAAGTGCTTGTTCATTCACTGCTCTTTCTTTCACTATGGACATCCAACCCCGCTTCTGATTTTCTCTTTGCTGTAAATAATCTACGTGGGAAGTATACTCCAGCTCAGTGAACGACAACGGCAGGACATTAGGCAGACCTCGTTTGTTGTCTGTTTGTTCAGACCGATCCTCAAATGTAGCATCAAGGGCGGTTTCGCGAGACATGTAATACAGGCTAAAGGCGTGTCAGTAGTCGTGAGGATGCTGAAGAGGTACGTGACAGCTGAAGTGAGTTTCACGCTCGAGCTCTACAGACAAAGCTGATCCTCGCACTATCAGAACCTACTATGGAACGATCTCAAGAGTTATAACAATACTCAATAACGAGAATCTTAACTGTGAAGGTTTGGCGTATTTTCATGCCTTGGTATTATCACGCCCATGCATAAATATGTGGAATCTTTGCTGTAGGACTTCTCTTGCATCGATCTCGTGTATTCTGAGTTTCTGACAGCCTCCTTGCATGCTATCAAATGTAATCACACTCAACGGTCTGTACTTCTTCTGCATTAAATATGTACAACAAAGTCACCATCGTGCCTGCTGCTTCTGGATAAAAAATGTGTCCGAATTTATTATTTGCAGTCATTGTTACACTGGTGAGTCGAGGGATGGATATGCTTTCTGGATGATATTACATTATTGACCGTTGTCTAGGAGTTAAATATCTACTTGGGAAATTTGGTCATGCTACGGAGTAGGTATTGGACGCCGCGCCTCGCACTGAGATTGGAAAGAAACGACCAAACCCGTGAGAGCTGAGAGCGGTGTGACGGCTGTGGCTTATGGTGAAAAGAATCATTGAATACTGAAGAAATGCATGCTTACGACACTGGGAACAATACCGGTCTTTATTTCTAGACGTAGCTTCAGGAGCTTGTCCAGTTCTTGTAGATCTGACAGAGAGTGCGGGTCCTTGGTTATGAACGCCGTAACCTTTACCGCTTGGAAAAGATCTACAGCGTCGATTACGGGGGTAGATAGTCTTCCGTGCCGCCTGGCAATGTCTTCCTCGACCCTTTGCAAACGAGCGAGCTCTACCTGTCTATGATCAATCTATACAAGATGAGATTCAAAATCTAATATGAAGTACAGAATACATACAGCCGACATGGCCTCGGTTCGGGGAACAAAAGCTTTATTGAAAACAACCATGCGATATGGGGCGTATTTATCACGGAAGGTATTAATCTCCTGCACTGCACTGCAGGTCTCACCGTATGCGCCAAAGCGCCACGTCGGCTTGGTGAGAAATACAGACAGAGAGGTCATATTTCTGAAGGACATATAAGGAATTCAAGTATCAGTTACAAATGATAAGACATACTCGCAAGGTGGCTCGTTTTGTTGGGACAATTTGCCTGCCACTGCGGCCCTCTTGGACTTGTCAGATGAGAATTGAGAACTTGTTTGGACTCGGAACAGCTGCATCCCTTCACGATGTTTTCAAGTGAGCCTGAAGAGACGCGCAGGGTTGAAACCGTTAAGTGCAATAAGGCGTCCGTCGTGACCTCAGTAAAGAGCTCTGGCAGATTTGGATGAGGGTCCGGTCCCGCTTCTCGAGTCACAAATTATGTTTGGATATACTCGGCGAACAAATTTGAAATCACGTTGTAAATAATTTTGTTAGCAAAGCAGATTTAAAAGACAAGGGCGCAGACGCAAGTACCCATGCACGAGCTAGAAATATGGCAACAAAAACAAACCGATAAATGGAGGCTCAGCCAGTAATTACCCATCCGATATATTTCTTCTAGTTGAAATAGTTATAGTCGGCATCGTATTCGCACGTAGTACAGGAAACACAACATGAAATAAACAAGAATAATAAATAATATATATTAGTTCACTATAGTAGTGTTTCTGCGGCTTGTTCTCGTCAATGGCAAGTATAGAGGACGACATTGTATACAGCGACGAGTTCCACAACACAAAAATAGGGGCTGATACACCAGACACCGTACACGCCATTTGCAAGCGCGCGGGGGTGAGTGTGGGCTGTGGTCAGGGCAATGATGATGAGCTGCATTGAAATAGACTTGGTATAGAGAACAGACGTCAACATCAGAGTCCCCAGTGTCAACAACAGGCCAGGGGTTCGATGATGGTACGGCACAGGGTGACGTTGGGTTGTGAGGCGGGCAAACTATGACTAGTCGTGATGAGGACGTAGGCAGAAACCTATTTCCGGGTATGTATCCACGCATGATGACAATGAGAGTATACACAGGTGGGGAATACTGGGGGCCAGGAACAGGCGGTAGGTGCTTCAAGGCTATTGTATTTGGGTGTGGATATGAACAGGTCTCTCGCCAAGACATGAGATCGCAATGCCAAGTTCGAGGGATGAAACCGACGTCGTCTACAATGGTCCAAAAAATGGGGGTGTAACGAAGAACACGGCAGATGGACCCCCTATCGTTATCGCTGCCATCATTGTATGCTAGGCTGAGATCCTCATCGACGTCGTGTTCGTAGTCTTGATTCGTTGTAGAACTCCCCCTGCTGTTCCTCGCCACAACTCTTCTATCCGTTGTAATTGTCATCATGCTTGGCATTGACTCGCTATGCTAGCCCACGCTGGCAGATGGTAATCGACGTTCGAACCCTCACCATGTTCGTAGTGATTCATGTCTGCAGCGTAGGTAGGCTGACTCGGATGTGGATGTGGTGCATGTTGCGCGAGATAGACTGGTTTGAATGAGGACAGCAAGAGACTCGGGTAAAGAACCGGTAGTTATGGACAAGTAGTGCAGAGGTTCTTGGGGGTATCGCACAGCGCCAAGTCTTGTAAGGGGAAAGGGTGAAATAGTCGCTATCTATGAGTCTTGAGGTGGCGCCGAGATGCACTAAAAGGGTGTAAAACATGAGGGTCTAAAATAGGTCAAACGTACCTGTTGTGCCATAGTTGTATGTGACACTATGTCGACTCAATGGTTCGACGGGTAGCAATGAACTTAGACATATGGATATAGCGATCAAAGAACTTTACTCCGTGCGGCTGAATCACCAGCTAGGAAGAAATAGCCTGGGGATAGTTGACAGCCACATGACAGTTCGGAAGAGTTAACTCGTGGTAGCCATAGGAAAAGCGGCATCAGTCGTAATCGCCCTGACAAGCGCCGGGTTTGATCGTATTACAACATCATTCAAAATTAGTTCGGCCAATGAAGTTCTACATCGCACAGAAGAAACGTCAACGCTGTGCGTTAGGTACATGCATCTGTTATCAGGATCAACTTGACTACAGGACCGACCTATTCTATGCATGTGTGTTCTATTATCTCGCAAGGTATGGCCCACTCGATGTTTTTTATGTCTTGTACTAACAGTGAGGAACCAATCTTATTCGACCATCTGTCACTAAGATCATGTCTGGCCTAGTCTGTGTACCCTTCCTTTTTGAAGGGTGCGAAAATCTATTTTCTGTGCTATATACCTCGCTCTATCCTACGTGGTTCTGTGTCACGCACATCGACAGCGAACGTCGTTGCATTTCGAAGGATGTATCTGAGGTATCTTTTCTTCAATATTTCGTTTCTTGAGGCCCCTTTGAATCTTTGTTCCAGGAAATTAGGGGAGAAGAAGAGTCCGACGCAATACGTGCTCTCGAAATAATTGAGACGGAACTAGCAGAGCGGTATGGGATGGGTGGTCGCATCGATTCAGTTGCAGTTTTCCAAGAAGCCAAAAGGATTGCGTTTCTGAAGAGAGACTCAGACTCTAGGTCGGACATATACAATTTGGACAAGCTTATGCACCTGCGGATGAAGCGTAATTATCGATATACATACTACCATAGCCAGCAGTGAAAGTAACAGGAGTCAACTCCGAATAAAATTCGCAAGCCTCATTACCATATTACGTTGTAACGAAACACAAGTGATTTTTGTTCTTGCAGCGTGCATAAAATTCGGTCTTTGTACGTCATAAAGATTTGAAAACACACATCAAAGTTTTAACCACACTCAAAGATCCGATATATTAATTACATGGTGTCTATAGCTACTAGTCTGACCAGGCTTCAGCGTCATTGGCTATGAAAATGAATCGAAATGCATAGACACCTCCGGAGCTCTACGAGATAATAACTGTCACAACAGTCTAATTCTAAATTTTGGAAAGACTATGAGAGATGTACGATACAATAGCAAGGTGACTGTCATACCGTATACCAGAGTCTTTCGTCTATATGTCTCCCCGCCACCACTGGCACCTGTGCCGTGCTTGGAAGAAGTCGTAACGTGTGAATGAGATCACGGTACGTCGATCCCGCATTCAGCCTATCAGATTTGAGAGCCTCGACGAGTGCCTGTGTGAAGATCCCGTTACAACCATTCTCTCTCTCGTGCTCCTTAGCATGCTCAGTCTCTTGACATGCTGCCAGAATGACGTGAGTGGTCATATCAGGACTCCAATCTCCATCATGTATATTGCGATAGTTCTTCAAACCCTTCAATCTCCTATGTGCAGCGTCTAACATGTCGTGAATCGAGACAGGGGGCAGAGGCCTGGCACTGCGCACTCTGTATGACTGGTCGTTGGGATCTCTAGTTGCGCTTGAAGAGTGACAACAGTCCAAAATGCAGGTGATATGATGTCCCTTTGTGCGGGAGATTTCGGCGAGAATAGTATTGAACTCTCGGTCACTGATATCGGGGATGGAGCCAAGGAAGGAATTACGGGGGGCACGGTCCACGGGACATATCGCCTCAATACATCCGGTAATTTCTATCTCATCGGTGTAATAGTCGGCGCAGAAGTATGTTGAACCGTGTCCTGAGAAATAGATAATAATATTATCGCCCTGCAATACCCGGGGATCGACCGATAGACTGAGAAGGGCATCGACGATGTTTGCGCGTGTAGGACTGTTTGCAGCGTCATCAGTGTGATGATCCTGGGAGAGCGAAGTCTCACTACACCAAGTCGCAATGTAGTGACTGTAGGATTCCGCAACCCTCCGTAGATGACTGGCAGTGCCGATGGACCTTGCCAATGGTTGCCTACTGACAAGGCATCGAATATGATCTTCGGGCACTCCCAGATCGACTGTCAAGAAATCCTTCATTTTCTCAACATCAGCTACGCAACCGCGTAATGGGGACGAGTTATATCCATCGATTCCTATGAGAACTGCCCAGAAGTGATTTGCATCAACGCGGTGTGCGGCCTAACAAAGAGAAAAATCTCATCAGTACAAGGTAATAAGAAGTGAATTATTGACTCGCTTGATGCCTATCATGATATACAGGGTAGCGGGGTTGAGACATTTTAGAGCGCTCGATCCTTTGCTATGCGCAAGGTCACCCCAATTCGATGTTGAGCTGCAACGGGGATGCATGATGTCTTTTGTCGAATCAGAGATTTATAACCTAGAACGAGTCACGAGTGCACGACGTCTTGATAGCTTAGCGCTTGACGGAAAACACGGACTTATCCAGGACTACATGTCGAGGCCCAATAGAAACCAGGCTTATAGTTCGAAATTCCCTAAGGATTTCCTGAATCAGTGCACGGGTACTAGCCAAACATATCCATTTACATCGTCGGGTACTTCTTACCTTTTATCTTTTTTAATAACATGTCGTTCAGCCTCTATCGTCGCTTATATCCCTTCTATGCGGATCCCTGTATTCAATTCACCAAATCTATCACTACACCAGATAAGCATACTTTCCTCGCCAGCTGTCATATGCTTCGAGGCGAATTGCGTTTAAACAAGTCTTGTCGAGCCCAGACTATCTTTCATTCCTTCTTCAGTTTAAAAATGTTCCTGATATGCGTTGAAAATAATTGAACTACTCAATGCAATTCGCGCGAGGGATGTCTCATGGCAACAGATCTTATTCTTATGAGACGTCATTCATTTGTTGCGCGATGCAAGCAAAGTTCTACCCGGTGAAGAGCGATCGACACACTGGGAAGTTCGGCATTGCGTAGTGAAATATACAATTATCTCGTGTCTGTTGGTAAAAAATTTTCATCAGACGGTACTCCGAGTACGCGGATGCAGACCTGGAAAGTGCCATCAGTACTCAACTCCATAGGCAAACGACCTTTGATGTTGTCGTTCGTGAGAAGGTACCGGCTGGGAGAGATTTCCGTGGAGTCTTGCAAGCGCCCATTCAATTGCAGCGCGTTCAGCCAATGATACATATCAATTAATTAATGTCAGGAGACAGAAAATTGAAGCGCTGAGGGACATGTGATTCCATTGGATGCATCTGTGTGATAACGGCGCTCCCACACTTTTACATCTGAGGGTAGATACGTCAGACATTCATTCAGTTTTGTGTGAGCTTACCGCGCACAGAACACGAATAACTTTTTTTTAGCGCTGCATTGAAAGTGTTACATACCGAAATGTCCACGGCGCAAGGAACATTGTCGTAGGTCACCCAAAGGCCACAGGTCACGGGCCTAGGGTACTACGACATTGTTTTTCCCATATCGTCCTTGTTTGATCGCCGTACACTGTAAGTTCACTGTTCCCCACTCCAATCTCCTGAATGGTCACATGATGGATTCAAAATTTTTTATCAATTTCAATTTCGACTGATCTTTCGTTTTTGATCAGTTGGGACTGTGCGCCGGCACACACCGTTCTACCGGAGCACACTGCATTCCTGTTAATAGTGTAACCAAGCTCGATATAGACGACACGTTGGCTTGAATTTCGTGAATCTTTTTCCGCACTTCATTGAATTACAATAAAACACCGCGGTGACTGCACAGGTTATTTTTTGCATATGCATCGTCCCAAAATCATTGTTTGACACTCCTGTCTGATGCGCTGAATAGTCTCCGTGAAATCGATGCCCCGTTTCTGGGTGCGTATATAGATGAAGATGACACCGAGTGCGATGGCGGCAAGGACGACGGCAGCAGCAGTGCTGCGCCCGCGATAAGGGCCGTACGATTGACGCCACAGGAACCTAGGTTGGAGGTGGCCAAGGATGTGGGCATATTCGTCGTGTATGTGGTGAGCTGACCGGAGATGGAAGTGATAATGGGGATGGGGGACATCATATCGCACTCGATTCCTTGGAGGTCGTGGCAATGGACGTGATGGTGTCAGTGTGAGGGGTGGCGGACGCGGCAGAAGTCGTCGTGGTTTAGGACGGAGAGAAATCTTCGAGGTAACGGCGAGGGTCGAGGACGTTGTCGAAGGGCGGCGCTGACATCGTTGAAAACGTCGACCTCGACGTGGACGGTGTTAAGACGGTGGAGGTGCTAGTGGTAGTGCGAGTCATTCTGAAAAGATGTTAGCCAAACTCGGGACAAAAATGTGTCAACGACTTACAGAATGAGCGTCGAAAGTGTCGAAGAGGAAGTCGGGCTCAACACCATCTTGGCGGAGAACATCGTTTCTGCAGCACTTGAAGGCCTAAGGAAGTCGTCATTTGGCTCGCTCGTATGTCATGCGTCGGCAGTGGTAAAGCAGCGGGAAAAGATTTTCTTCATATCTGGAACCTCCATCTCGTCAGAATTGAATGTAACTTAAAACGAAAAAACTCACTCTTTGGAAGACTCCCAAAGTCTGCTCCGGTAGATGGATCAGCAATTCCAGAATATAAAGTACCAGTGTGAAGAGCCGTGGAGGGTCAAGGATGGGTGATACTGGGATCAAATGGCCTCCTTGGGTGACAGGGAAGACGGCGTCTGTAATATTGATGTTGGTAGCGCTGGGCTCGTAGTCGATCCATCCGATTTGCTGGATAGTGAAGAGTTGTCGCTACTGCTGAGGTTCTCCATAGTTCTTGTTCTTTGTTCGGTCTTGTGCACCTCTAGTCGGTTCTTCCTCCTCCCTTGCCAATCCCCTACAACCAGCCGAATCCATCAAACATAACTGCTTCGTGCCTGAGCTCATGGACAATGTCGTCCAAGATCACCTTACATGCCTTCCTGACCGCGTCGCACTCATAAGCCGTACACTGGATGACCAGTCCCCGGACCATATTCTTCATTGGCAGGAGGAGTAGCGTCCGAAGCTCCTTCATGTATGTGTAGTTTGCGTGCTCGCATAAACTATACGATGGTGGCATGTCGCCCTGATAGTTGCATTCCGGGGAGCTCCTCGTCGCTCTCGTCCCCATCACCCCACGTCCACGGATAAGGATGTTCAGCGCAGCGCCTCAAGCATTGTACCAAACATCCATTGGTCGCAAGATGTTACCCAGACCCGAACTAATTTTTGGTTCTGCGCCCAGTCGCCCAAGGGCATACATTTTGCGCTGACAACCTCTAACGACCGCTGCTCGATCTCGGGACCTTCCTCCTCGTAATCTTCGAATCACTCGCATCCATGCCGAGGTCCTCGTCGTTTCATGAGCCTGTTTTGCTGCCGGGTAAGCTAATAGTCGCTGGAGACCGTCCTCCCGGGTTTTGTAACAATTGGTGGCGACGAGGGACCTAAACTGGCGCATCTCCGTCTGCTTCTTCAACTATAACCTGTCTTAGACAGCCTCGAGCGTATGTCGCATTAAACCATCAGCAAAGGTAAGGAGACCCTCGACTGTGGCTCTCACTTCATCATGAATAGCCTTCGACCCCAGCATCCCCAGCGCGTCCTATCTGGGCATATGCTCTCAGAGACATACCATCTCTGTGGTATTGCTACATGTCGCATCAATCTTGGCCCACATTTCGAGATCCTATATATATTGTGCAGATCTATACTGGGTTGAAATATTGGAGCTAGGATCAAGCCTCTGTATTGCTAGCTATGGCTATAGCATTGCACCATGAAGAATATATACTAAGTAGCATCAGGACTTAGGAATGATATCTCTATGAATCTGACCTACCAGCCTATATATAAGCTACAACGGTACTGAGCAAACATATATACACTATAACCATACTAGTGATAAACCAGCCACCAAACCAGGAGAAGAACATGAAAAGAAACTGTGAATATTCAAGATGAACAAGCCTCAGACCGAGCTGACTTTCAGGAAAGGTACAGCTGATCATACCAGTGATTGTCTCAATAATAATAACCCTGTGAGTGCATGAGTTTTGCATCAATAATAAAGAATATATGAATTACTGATTGATTGGTTAGAACTATTCCACTTGAATAATGATGGATCAGATAATTTACCAGATATAGAAGTCATATAGTTGCCACCTAGTAGTGAGCAAGTGTCTGAAATCTGGAAACCTACAGGTAACTTGGCCATTGCACTCTGGCAACATGTCCAGGACACCAGTTTGAGACTTGGAATACAAGACTGTACTGGCCCAGAATGCTGTAGACAAAGTAGCTAGGCATCATTACACAGTGCAGTAGTACAATATTCTGTTATACCCTTGACCTAGTAGTAGTTTACTCTATATTGTATGACTAAATAGCTATGGAAGAATGGACTGAAAGTAGTATATAAGGATGGTAGATATGAATATATGAAAGGCTTCACCACCCCACAATTTGACCCTATAGGTGCAGAGCTAAGGTCAATTCCAAAGGTACTAAGTTGAGTCTCAGACTACTAGCACATCACTAAGTCCAATAAAGAATAAAAAGAATATATTTGATTGAAGTAATATCATGAGTCACAGAGACCACTGTATATTCCAAAAGAAACTTGAATAGAAGGCACAGAAGCCATAGTAAAGCCAGTGAGCTAAAGATTGAGGCCAGTGAGCCTATATATCAGTCATTGAACTGGAATAGCAAGGCAAAGAGCCACCTCATTTTGAGTTTTTGAAGTTTGTTCAGCACTTAAGACACTAAGTCCACTTCAGAAGGATATATTTTGTCACAAAGCCTATTTAAACAACCTCCACATTGTATATTCACTTTGTTGAGTCAGATTCACTTGAATATATCATTTTATTCATCTATTGAGTGGAATATTCATGGACAAACTCAGACTATTCAGTTTGCAGAGGTCTTCTATTGCTCTCAAAATGCCTGAACTCATATATTTAGTGATTGTGAAGTACAAGGATTGTTTAGGGTTAGTATATATGAGTTACACTTTATATATATTAGATTCTAGCTATCTCTGTACAGTTACTGAGCACATCAACATGACTGATTTTAGTACATAAGCTGAATTGGGACAGTGGCACACTTTCTCTGATGTTCTGTGTTATATGCACTACACAGTGAATTCAATATTCTAGCTGATAATATTGAAATTTATAACTGCATATTAATTTCATACATTATCCTAAAATATTGAGATAATATCTTCAATATTCTTCCAGTATTTGTGAAAATTTCAAGCTTATTCAAATAATATTAAGAATAATGTTTTGATATTTTAGCCAAGACTTTTGAGCAAATGTAGAGCTATAGAATTCAATATCTCAGTTTGAAATATTAAATTTTCCATGCAGTGATGTTTTTTGAAGCTGTCACTGTGTGGAGAATTCTATATTCCTGTCTATAATATTGAAATTTATAACTGTATATTAATTCCATATATTACACAAAAATATTGAGATAATATTCTCCATATTCTTTCAATATTGGCAAAATCTTCAATATTTCTTTCATAAACAAGTTTATTGAAATAATATTAAGAATAATGCTTTGATATTTTAGGTAAGACTTCTGAAAAAATATACAGTTATAAAATTCAATATTTCTGCTTGAAATATTGAACTCTTCATGCAGTGTATCAGATGAACATTTTAGTGATTCTTTCTTTATAAGGTTAAAAGCTGCTTGAAATCAAATTTGGACTACAGAAATAGTCTATGCAATGTCACCGCAAGATTATGATAACCACATCAAGACAAATATCAAATACCACGTAGCTCCAGTATTGAGAGAATAAGCAACTTTACATTTTACCAGTTTGTTCAACACCACGACTCGGATCTTACATTTGTTTCAAGAGTGGTCTTCGAATGACGTTCTCATCATGTCTGGACTCTTACTGAGCTTATATAATAGCACCGCATGCCGGCGTTTTCGAATCAGGTTGGGATTTAAGAATAATTCCGTTCCAAAGATCTGGAGTGGACCTGCCGTTTGAGGACAGTATTTTCAATACCACATTGGAACTTTGTGCAGCGTTCACAAGTTCGTCCCCTCATACTCGAAACAACATCATCTACTACGCCAGAACTCCCGTTTACTTCAATGAAGGCCACAGCTGCAGCGGAAGGACTAGCCAGCTTAACACCATCAGGTGTCAATATGGCTGAGTTAGTCGTCGACAATCCTGAGACGCTATCCTCTGAAGCCGCCCGCTTCGATCAAGCAGTGACATCGTCGTACGAGAAGTCCGGACCTCACGATGACGTTCCCGCCCACGACATCAAGCAGGCATTCAATACTTTCATGCTGAAGTTATGGGGTGCTTTCACCAATACTGTGTTCGGAATCCTTCAGATGGTAGGTCCGTCCCCTCCTACAAGCTGAGCAAGACTGATCTGTTCCAGGATCTGCATCGTCGGTATCATGTCTTGGGCTCGAATGGTGATGCCTCAGCAAAGGGATTCACACCGAATGCATACACAGTGCGCACCCAAAATCATTGATAACATTGAGCTGACAGAGACATCTTTTAGGGCAAGGAAACAACAACAACGACTTCGAACAAGGTGAACACACCCGTGAAAATAGCCACAGACTATGGAGGTCTTCTCCATCAGTCAAGATTGGCCTTCATTCTACGTAAGGGCTCTAGAGCTGCCTTTGAATGCTACAAGGCATGTCACCAAAGATTCGCCAGCATCTCTCAGTCCGCCTACGAAACTCGGCTTCGTCCCCTAAAACTCGTACCGTCCAGTATCGCTTCAGTTGCACATGCAAAGATCAGGAAGAAATTACTTTCGTTCTCTGGCCAAAGCGTAAGTAGACGCCCTCTTACTGGATGGCTCTGATACTCATTAGTGCTACTATAGTCGTCACGCAGCAGTAAATCCGACCGTCATCAATATTGGGCTGTGCTCATTGGCATTGATGGCTATCCAACTCCGCTGCGTGGTTGCGTTGCAGATGCACTCATAATTGAAAAATACTTGACCGACGTTCTCAGGGTCCCCAAGAATCGAATCCAGTACTTGCTCGGCACAAAATCTGATGACTCTTCCACGCGTATACCTCATGGAAATTCCCTTCCAACTCGCACGAATATCGTCGATACCCTCCTTGGACTCTCGAAAAACCCCAAGATCAACAACGGCGACAGCATCATCATCTTTTTTTCCGGACACGGCTCAAGCTATTACTGTCCGGAATGTTACAGGGATATCTTTCAAAGCGAATCTGCCGAGTTAGCATGGGCAAACAAGGAATGTGATCCGATGCTCTGTCCAATAGAGGCGCTCTGTCCCATTGACCGTGGTGCCCCTGATGGTCAAGGTGCTTGCGTTCCAGACATCAGTGACAGAGAGATTAATAACATCCTTACCCACATATATCATGGGAAAGACGCTCGCATAACCGTCATATTAGATTGCTGTCATGCGGGTGGCGCCACAAAGGAACCATTGAATGGACCTGTGCGTGCTGCCCAATCGTTACCGTCGAGGTCCTTTGTGCGAATGCTCGACTCTGCCAAAGAGCGAATGGGAGACTGGCATGGATATCGTGATGTATGGGCGGAAGAATGGATCCCTGACATGGACTCTCATATTGTTTTGGCCGCGTGTAAGGCGTATCAATACGCGAAGGAGCGGCCACACAATGATGGTTATAGCGGGGTATTCACTCAGGCGCTCGTGAGGGTGCTAACTTCCGGTTCCTTGAAGAAGGAAGCGACGTACATTGATCTTCTCAAAGCGCTACCCATGTATAACGATCAAACTCCGGTACTCGATGGGAACCGGGTCTCGGAGTGCCTTTGGCTATAGCTATTCAATTCAGTAGGACCAGACCAGATCATAAAGATTCCCTTTCCTCTATGTATAATGTAATTACTTCTATACAATCTACGGGTTCGAATGCACACTTGCTGCGCAGGCGTCACAGTGGGATGACCCACAATACCGTTCGTTGGCGCTCAATCAGTCATAATACAATGCTGTCAGACTGTGTGATGGGCGAGGGGTTGCTTATGGGTTGTACGAAGATCAGTGTCAATTAAAGGGTCCCTGATGTAAGATCATGGTCGGAGATTGGACGCTTGATCCCAGCCCTACTGTATATACCTTGAATCTTTACTCACAGCAGAAGGAGATAAGTAACTAGGATAGGAAGTGTCATGAAACGGGGGATCAGTTCATTCCCATTATGTACGCGCGGTGTCAAGGCAATAGTATTGCGCTTGGCTGAGCTCTGTAAACGCATGAGGATGTACACTACAGTACCTACTTTTATACTAAAAGACTATTTTACTAGAACTTTCCACGCTTTTCCCACTTCTTCTTCCGTAATCAGCACGATCGGCATGATGCCGGGTTGCTAAATTCCAACAGGAAGACATCAACTATTCTACTCCGCTCATCTCAGTTCGGCTTGATGATTAGCTCTAGAAGACATTGGGAGTGAGACTATACGTTTAGAGATCGTTGTTATATCGGTACGTTGTTGCTTCTCCTGCTCTACAACTTGAGCATGAGGCAGTGTCACACATCACTACAACATTCATCAACCGTATTCCCACTCTAAAAATCCGTTGAATAGCACAACTATTTTGCTAGTAAGCGTGGCATCTCCCAGCTGTGCGCGCCCCTGAACGCTGTCTCGACTACATAGCATTGAATTTGACGGCAAGATGGGATGGGCGGGTTATTATGGCAGCTACTTGAATCTCAGTTGGCGTTTTCCGGTACCACAGCGGTGATTGTCAACCGTTCCCACCGCAATTCCCTGACGCCGGAGCAACCGTTAAAAAAGGACCCTCACCGACTCCGAAGAGGGTTTAATTCCCACTGATATCTCCCCTGTGACGGCCTCATAGGTGGAATGGCGAACTACGAGCACAGTTCATTGAAGAGGCTGGTCTCAGAGCATTGGGTTGGCGACTTCTTTCCTATCAGTGCCTTGTGGCGAATGCCTGGGTACAAAGAGTCTCCTTCAGTGGCCTTACACATACTACAATTTCTCGCTGTGCGTATGATCACCGTCTTCAGTTTACCTACTATGCTCATGTACTAGGTCAGTCTGGATGTATATATATTAAACGCTCAGTGAAGTCACTGCAGGACATAGCAAATAATGCATTACTGGTATGCCTGGAATGTTACTGTGTAGGGCTTGCTGCTGAAGTCTAGGACAAGGTTGACAATGCAGCTGAGAAACTGGAAAGAGATACTCCTTCAGTGCCAGCATTTAATACCAGACTAGTGTTCGCTTTCACGTGGAAGCTCGGCTTCATGGGGTTGAAAGCCTCACTTCTCAACCAAATTACTTCCTATCGATCAGTCATTGTAAGTACCAGTCTATATCCGTCGCCGCTGGCTCAGTGCTAGAAACAGCCTGACATCAATGAATCACGACTATACGCCGTGTTGATAGGAATCGACGACTACAAATCATATCCATTACGCGGGTGTGTATCAGACGCGTTAGCGCTACGGAAATACTTGACAGATGACCTCCATGTGCCCAAGGAGCGCATTGAATGTCTTCTCGGTCCAGGGAGTGACTGTCAGGTCAACTCTTCAATCCCGTCTCGCAAAAATATCATCTCTACCCTTCTCGGTCTCGTACAGAATCCTCATATCCAACCTGGCGATGGCATAATTATTTATTTCTCTGGTCATGGCACTAGCTACCAATGCACGCAGTGTCACGAGTCCATCTTTACTGGCGAAGCGCCAGAAAGGGCTTGCCTCAAGTCCCTCTGTCCAATTGAGGCCCTGTGTCCTATAGATCGCGACACCCGCGATAACGACAACACGCCTATTCCAGACATCAGCGACAGGGAATTCAACGCCATTCTCACACACATATATCAGGCAAAGGGGAATCGAATTACCGTCATTCTAGATTGCTGTCACACAGCCAATCTCAACAGATCCATGCTAGATGAAGGAGCTCGCGCCATGCCTCCGCTACCTCGCACATCTTTTAATAAGATGCTCCATGCCGCAGACCAGAATATGCGACGGTTTCCTGATTCTCATTCAATATTGGATGAAGACTGGCTTCCTAATATGGATTCTCATGTCATTTTGGCTCCATGTAGAGAGTACCAGCTTACGACGGAGAGAATGGAAGGGTCACGATTCCATGGTGTTTTCACGCATTCGCTTCTTCGTACCCTCAGATCTGGTCGCCTGACGAAAGATACTACATATACTGATCTCATTGATGTTTTACCGTGGTCGTATTTTCAGACGCCAGTCGTTGCTGGGAAGCGTAGAAGTACACGCCTTTGGTATCAGGATTGATGCAGCTGTCCTTCGACAATGGCTGGATTGACAAATATACGGCAGCCTCTCTTGTTTGTCTCTTACCAAGATACCCCACTTGTACTTTTCTTGTAGTCTGAATTATTTCACAATTGGTTTGAGAACTATAGCGGGATCAAAGAACTACATAGTAATCGTGGTCTATACGTGGATTCTTAGCATGTATTCAGTGGTGATTGCCAAGTGAAAGTGTGAGATTCAACGAGATAATGGGGAGATCACAGTTTTACATGCGAAGAGTTGCCTTTATCTTAGAATACGTATTATCCAGGTAAAAAAGAGTTTTTGGTTAAAATAAGTCCGTAGAAACGTTCATTGTACGAGATGTCGACTCAGAAATGGACGGTATATCTGATAATGAGCCAAAGAAAATCCTGTGGAACTAAGATATGACTGGTAAAACAGGAAAATAGGAAATCGGTGGGATCAGGAACTCAACGCTCTCTTTCTGACATGAAGACATGTTAAAATTGTTCCTGTACATGTAACTCGTAAGTAGCTGAAGTAAGGCTGAACCAGGAATGTGTATGTAGGAGCTAAGGTCGCCCTATCGCAGTACAGAAATCCCGCTGCTTGGAGGAAGAGGATCCATCTGGGACCATATGTCATCAAATGAGGCAAGAACTTGTTATGGCTGTGACTAACCCACTGTATACCCTTGGGACGTATGCCAGCCCAACCATCAAATTCACACCCGATACCACAGAAGCGAGCGCTTTTGATCCCCCGTTGCGACCGGATTCTGTCGAGGCGACCAGGGCAAAGCTTCAATGAGATCGACATAAGTCGTTTCCTTCTTGTAGTAGCCTGATCGGAGAGTATAAACAAGCGACCGTGTGAAGACGCCGTTGTACACTCCCCTCATTGGTGTCTCCTGCGCAAATTGGTATTCCCTACAAGCTGCCAATGTCACATGAGATGACTTGTCCGACCGCCAATCTTCTGAAAACACGCTCTGGTAGTCTGGGTATCGACAAACCTTCATTTGCAGCATTGAGCATTGCTTCCGGCGAACCAAGAGGGGTGACCCTTCGCACTCCCTGCTCTTGGATGTCTCTCGCCACACTGCCGGAATGGCAGCAATCCAGTATCACAGTGATTTGATGCCCTTTGGTTCGAGAAATCTGATGGAGAATACCGTTTATCTCTCGGTCACAGATATCCGGAATTAGTACACCCCTATCGTCGAGTCTTCCTCGGTCAGCAGGACAGAGTGCCTCTATGGCGTGATACGGAGGGTCTTTTGAGAAAAAGTAACTCGTGCCATGGACGGAGAAAAATATAATGATGTGGTCGCCGTATTGAATCTCCGTGTCAGCAGCGAGATGAAGAAGTTTTCGAATGATGTTTCTGCGAGAGGGGAAGATAGAAGTTCGAGACGCAGGCGAGAGAAGGCATTCAATGCGGGTATCTGGCATTCGAAGTTCTTTCCGCAAGTAATCCCTCATTAGTAATGCATCTGACACTGCACCACGTAACGGGGAGGACTCGTAGTCATCGATTCCAACAATCAGAGCCCAAAAACGGGAGGTGTCGGGGTGACGATACGGTGGCTACAAAACGACTGGTAAGTACTAATGCTTATACAGGCGGAGTGACGCTTACCCCAGAGATCAATTCAGGTATGATCATATTGAAATGGGGGACCTGCGGAAGGGACCACAATTTCGAACGAAGATGGTGTAGGTCATGGAGGGTACTCAGTGCCTGCTGAGATTCGGCGTCGAAGCACAAATGCGCTCTGATGCGTACGCGTTCCAAAAGCTCTGCTGAGTCAATCTTTAGCATGGAAATTTTAATTCCGAATATTGACTCCAGCTCCTCCTCGGCATTTTATGCTCCAGTAAAGGCTGCCGTGTCCACCCCATGGTGTTCTGCCAATTGCGTCTCGATTTTTTACAGTGATACTAGCTTTGCTGCGGTGTCTTTCATATCATTGTCTCCCGGAGGGCTCTAGGAAATGAAATCAGATTATGTGTTCAACACCTACCGAGGTAGAACTTACCCACGACAAACCGCATGGCGCAAATGGCCGCATCAAGCGGGTCTCTCGGTAGGAAGGGTGTACCGAGCTCCATGGATCAGTAGGGGTCTTGAAAGAGAGTGAAATAAGCTGCATAAATTGTTTCGACACAATAACGAAACCTACGATGGGGAAAGAAGCCGGGTCGTCCACTAACCGCGCCTGATTTGCTGTACGAGGTATGGATTCAGCTATGCGAGAATGGTATTCCGAAAATGGGGTGCCGTTCGACTCAACATAGTTGCTGGCACCTTGGTGCAGCATAGGCATATGAGAGGACATCGTAGCTGGGGAGGCTAAAGAAAATGAAAAAGGCACTCAGAAATGTGTTCAAGCGCTGGGATTCAAGTTCCGATGGATAGACTGTGACCAGTTGACCTTTGAGCAGCCTTTCGCGCCCACGTTCCTCACGCATCATATCAGCGTGCTATATGCCTGCATGCCAACCGAAATCTATGGCTCTTTTTGTCAATCCGTTCGAAGGAAAGAGTGATAATGGGTGGGAAAGCTATTCAATGGGATCGAAACCGTGCAAACAACCCAGCTTTATCCGGCGAAAGCACTGACGGGAATGACAGACGCCATATTCAAAACACAGTACGCATGCGCTACTTTTGATGCAAACGAAGAAGAAGACCTCAGTCCGGTTGAAAGATGGACTCAATTGAAATAGCCGCCACACAGCATTGCGATTCCTTCCAGGCACAGGTGGCAAGACTATTGCCACGGTTAATGAGAATTCTCTTGAGGCAGTACGTATAAGCGTTAGGACTGAGAGATAGCTCTGCTATGCATCGTCCTAGAGAACGCTTGCCGATGTTATCAATCGAGTACCTTTTCATGAACAATGTATATGTGTTTGGTATTCGTCAACGGTAATAATCGCAATCCGGAAATTCGACACGAGGTTCAGAGAATATCCGGCGATGAAAACTGCTATTCCAATCCTTTCAGTGCATGAAGGACATTAGCTGTATCAGGCAGCTTAATGTATACTTTCCTTCAAAATACAGGCTGACACTTAGGGTGGCACCGACCTCCACACAGCATCAGACATTCAGCTGACATACAGGGTCAGGCACTAGTACTACAGCCAGCCTAGCTGGCATAGATAGAATGAAATCAAGAACTTGGAAAGAAAGAGGGAAAGCTTGTACCGTCGTGAGGGATTATAGAAGTGTTAAGTTTGGGTTTCTTCTTGATCGGAAAGGTTTCGGCAAAGTCCAACTTTTGCCGAAAGATTCATAGTAAGGCTTGATGGGCCCTTGTTACACCGATCTTGGACACTGTAGGGTGGTACCAGTCTGGTGAACATCCCATGTATCAAAGCGGGTTCTATCGTTTGATGCTTCCAAGTGGCGCCTTAAATCTTTAATGAATTGCGACGTTGAAGCCAACACTCTAGACCCTATCCAGTCTCCATTGGCAAGCCGCTGAGGCAGAGCGCGGTCACTCGGCATAGAATTTTTGCAAGAATTATGAAGAAGATTGTATGGATCCGAGGTGTTTCTCTTACGGTATGTATGTGTACAGGATGCTTGTAAAATTACTACTTGGGTTTGAGCCGTCTTAAACTTCTCCGGGCTCTCCTTGCTGTACGTGACATATCTTTAGATTCTTTACTTGCTGTAGTTTTCCACGTAGTACCATCAACAATTGTATTGACCTCAGGATACCCTGGTCAATCAGCTGTTTAGTCTGCACAGCAACTCAGCAGGAGTCTATAAGACGACGACGAACCCGATGGTGTCTTTCACATACATGTGTGGGGGAGACATCATTTCCAAGGCACTTGAAGCCCCGGAGAAGTCGTCATCACCCTTAGAGGCAACGAGGATGGGTATTGGAGGACACGGCGACGTCGACCGGTTTAGCGACGACTTACACGGCAGCCATTGCACATCTGAATGGTGTTGTAGTCGTCACCGCTGTGCGTGCTGCTGTAGTCGGTGGACCTTGCGATGCGTGGAACTTGGGAAGTTGAGAGAAACGGCGGCGGCGACGAGCAGAGGATGAACGCGAGGCCATAGAAAATGGGCTTCGCGGTGCCTCGTAGTGGTCCTGCTGCAGTACATACTGCAACCGGGGTACTAGGACTGGGGAAAGAAAAGTCGCCCTTAATTTTGAAGTTGGATGGGTGCAGTGAGAGTCATGCTGAACTCGCGGGGGAACGGCGCGCCGTGTGGACTGGGGGGGTGCGTCGACAAAGTCGAAAGGGTGCTCGTTGGTCAATAGGAATGAACCTGTAACGATCCTATGAAAATTCGTCAGCTGCTATAACAGAAAAAGAGAAACAGGACGCACCAGGGCACGAAAATCAACTCCGACATCAACTTCGCAGTCCTGCCGCCTCTCAGGATAGTGTCGAATAAACTCCAAGGAGAGCCTGGGATATTCCTAATACGCTAGCCCGACCGCAGCGAGGGGAAGCAGCTAACGTTCGGATGTAAGCCCAAAATCCGAGAACAATGAACTGTATATCAACTCACCTGATTCCAGTCTACTTACGTTTCAAGGAAGAGATAGTCTCGCTGACAGTTTTCGCGCATGTTGAGTGCGGTGTCTTCAAAGCATCTTCAAAGCTGCCGTCAAAGGACTCGTCACTCGACGATGGTTTACATGGTAATGGGGCTTGATATCGTCATAAAACACGTCGAAAATAAAGTTATTGATGCCAGGGTGCTAAGACAAAGCGAGATCGGTATAAGGTATACGAATCTCCGCTGCAGCCGTAACAGGCTGAGCGGTATCCTCGGGTGCTATCTGAACGACGCGCTCCGCAGCTTTGGCTCGCTTGCATATCTTGCACCGGCAGTGGTAGAGCGGACGGCAGGCTGCTCTCCATATCTGGAATATACATCGTCAGAATTGAATGTGAATTGAAACGAAAAAACTCACTCCTTGGAAAACCTCCAAACTCTGCTCCGGCAGATTGATCAGCGATTCCGGAATATACGGTATCGGTCTCAAGAGTCGTGGCGGGTCAAATATGGGCGATACCGGGATCAAAATGGCCTCCTTCGGGGGCGGAGAAGGCGTCATCTATAATGTCGATGTTGATAGCACTGGGCTCGTAGTCGATCTATCGCATTGACTGGATAGCGAAGAGTCGTCGCTACTGCTGCTTTCATCCATGATTCTTGTTCTCTGTTCGGTCTTGCGTGCCCCTAGTCGGTCGTTCCTCCTCCTCTCCAGCCAGTCGAATCCATCAAACCAAACCGCTTCGTCCTTGAGCTCATGGACAACATCGTCCAAGGACATCTTACACGCCTTTCTGACCACGTCACACCCATCAGCCGCACACTCGATAACCAATCTCCGGACGATATTCTTCATCGGTGGGAGGAGTAGCGTTGGAAGCTCCTTCATTTACGCGTAGTTTGCGTGCTCGCGCAGACTATATGATGGTGGTACATCGCCCATGATAGTTGTTTGCCGAGGACGCTCCTCGCCGCCGTCGTCCTCATCGCCACGCGTCCACGGACAGGGATGTTCGACGCGAGACACCTCCAGCATCGTACCAGACATTCATTGGTCGCACGGGGTTACTCAGAACCAATCCAATATGCGATTCCGTGCCCAGTCGCCCAAGGGCATACTTTTCGCACTGTGGTCCTCTAATGATCGCTGCTCGATCTCTGGATCTTCTTCCTCTTCCTCTTCGAAATCACTTGTGTCCATGTCCAGGTCTTCTTTGCTCTCATGAGTCCGTATTGCTGCCCAGCAAGCTGATAGCTGCTGAAGACCTTCCTCTCGTGTTCCGTAACGATTTGCGGCAACGAGGGATCTAAACTGGCGCATCCTCGTCTGCTTCTTAACTATAGCCTGTCTTGGACAGTCTTGAGGGTACACCGCACGGATCCATCAGCAAAGGTAAGGAAACCCTCAACTGCAGCTCTTGCTTCATCATCAATATCCTTCGACCCCAGCATCCCCAGCGCCTCCTGGTCTTCTATCCGGGCATACGCTCTCCGAAACAGGCCATCTCTGCGGCATTGTTTACACGTCGCATCAATCCCAGGACGTTTCGGGATCCTCATTGGACATGCACCCGACACGGTCACGGCTCAAGTCGCGCTCGCGAGTAGCTTCCCGATAGCAAACGCCGCAGTAGCTTGTCTTGTGGCGATCGTGGTCGCGACATGTGCCCACGATACCCAGAGTTGGAAAACGCACAGCGCGCTTCGCTAAGCCAAGACCGTGGTTGATATGGGGGTAGTTTATCCGACAAATAGCGCACGAGTAGCTGAGGATGTTGCGATAGTGTTGGTACCGGGAGAGTCGTTCAGGATACGATAGACCGTTAGAGCTATTAGTCGTGACAGTGGCCGGGGGAGTCACGAACGCGTAGTGTCCGAGGACATCAACCGGATCGAGAACATTGACGGCATGATGCCAAAACAGATGTGTTTCCACTAGAAAAGATGTATGTCAGACGCCACGGAACATTTCACAGAAGAATACGACGAAACGAAAGAGTAAAGGATGAAAAATAGGATGTCAGGACTGATGCGACAGGGAAAGGGACACCGGTAGTGATATAAACAGCAACCGAGGACCCATTGGAGATACGCAAGGTTTTGGTCGCACAAGATCACGGTTACCGCCAACAGCGTCTGAAAAGTCGCGCCCAACAAACTCGAGAATATGAACCATTCAGTGAATCCACAACCACAACCACATTCGTCAACTCGCGCCAATCACAACCCACGAAGACATCGATAAATGTCCCCCAAAGATCCAGATAAAAGTATCGGCAGAATTGAAAGTCCCCTCGCCAGAAGGATCGACGCTCGGTGGTGGCGCCCGCACAGTCCAAGATGCGCAGTGGGTAGCGAAGACGAGAACATATCCAAAGTTTGCAAGAACTCGTACTCACGAGATTTGAGCCACTGCGTGCATACCGCCATTATTATTTCCATTTTCATACCGTTCCGTATTGCTGTATGGGCCATGCTGGCATGCCAGAGCCGATGATGTCGAAGGGGAAGTCGAATTCGAAGACGTCGAGCTAGCGAACGTATGGGTAGTGCTTGAGGACGTAGTCGCGCCCAGGACACTCGTTGGGGGTACCGATGGCCTAGCACCTTCCGAATCCGCTGCGCTCGTATCAGAAGGAGTCGCTCCGTTCCCCTTGAAGCCCCAGACAAGTTGTCGTCGCCGTTCGAGTCCAGGAAGATGAGTTTTGGAAGATATGGTGATGGCACGACGGCGACGGTGAGCTTATCGATGGTCTATACCGCAGTAATAGTGAATGTCCCTATGAACATCCATTAGTTGCTAGCACGGAAGACAGAACGAGGGTTAGTCGTAGCCCAAACGAGCACCGTACTTCACGAGTAATCAGCAAGGGGAAAATGACGCTAGACTCAGGACGACTTACCCCTTCCCATCCAGCGCAATCGAATGCTGTCGACCCAACGACAGCTCCGGAATCTGCTCAGACCCTGAATCCTTCACCCACATAGGGTCGTAGATGATATCGAACACTGTCTCGTTGCCCGTTGCAATGCGTTCGCCAGTTGTTGCCTTGCCGAGAAGGCCAAAGTTGTCGACGGAAATGGCGGAGATGGTCTTTGCATCGACTGTCCGCCAGGGAGATGGATTGCGTGAAAAAAATCAACGTGTTCCCACATATGGGTGGAGGCACTCCGAAGGTCGTCGAGTCGTCAGCGCATACCGACGGTATCGCTATGCCTTTCAAGAAGTCTGGGAGTTGCAGAATGACAATGCCAATGGACGCTAAAGTAGCCTAATGTCCTGCAAGAAATTCATTACGATGAAGTAGAGTAATAAAGGTGCACACTCACACAAAAACTGGATCGTCACTCCTATTGATTGGAGGTATTTCATCGTAACTAGCCACTCGGGGTGGTATGGAATGGTGATGCCTTGTAGTCGAAGATGACAGGGAAGCGTAGTGAATGGCACACTTGGTGGAGGCCGTGCTGTTCACTTGGATTCGAAAACCTGCTCCCCGTGAGCATACCAGGGATGCTGATAGGTGCCAGCTCGATTTTTGTCGATGCTAATGGTCTGGTGGAATAGGATATTCCTGCGGTCGCTGCCCCACAATTGATACCACTGTTTGAATGCGGGAAACCAATTGTAACGGGTAAAAATGTCCATGAAAGTAAGAGCTGTAAGACGTGGCAGTGGCAGCGTGATGGCGATGACGACGAGGACAATTGAAACGGTCCTCCAGATCTCTCCGGTGTGTTGTCTCATGAAAAAAAAACGTCTCCGTGGCGCTTGGACCCTAGACCCTGGAAGAAAGTCATTGCGAAAGCGGCCATACTAAAGAAAGGAGCATCATAATGATAGCCCGTTTAGCTGGTGTCGGTGGTGGTACTACTGATGCATTCGTCCCCACTGGTGCTGGATGGCGGAATATGAGTGTAGTCGCCGTCAGGTCTGAGGGAGGGGTGATCTTGCGAAAGGTCGTCGGCGGCATCAAGACAACGAAGATAATCAATCTAACAGTGTATTTCATAGCGCTGGATGATGTTCGTGGGGGCACATCAGCTCTGGGTCACTTGAAGGGCTGGAGAATTCGTCGACGCCGTTACAGGGAGGGAGGACGGTGGTGATCCTGCGATGACGAGCATACCGGCAGTCCACACCGGAGTTGTCGCACCTATGATGGGCATAGACATTATCACAGCTATGATGGACGTGGTGACGAGGTCGGCGGTCGTCGTAGTGAAAAACAATGGGAGTTTCGACGATGGCGGCAAGGAAATGAAGAACACGGGGACCCTAAAATAGTTCCCGTCGCGTCGTTTCGTTATTTTGTGACAGCAAATACCCCAGCCGAGGCATCGGGAGTGTGGAGCAATGTCGCCTTTGTTTTGAAGTGGGGATCAAGAGTCCTCCTGCCAATCGCGGGGGAATGGCTCTCCCAGCGGGCATGCAAGAGGGTTGAAAACATGGGTATGAAGTTCCTTCGTCACTCAACCGTCACTGGTAATGAATCTGTAATAACGCAAAACAAATTGATGAGCTACAGCAACAAAAACGACGCAAATCACACACCATGACACCCTAAGTGAGCAAAGGACAGGCGCGAATACCATAGAACCGGTCGTCAGCATGTTTCGTAGCACACCTGCTGCTATGTATACCGCAGCAAATGTAGCAGGGGTGGAGGAAACTAGCCGTTGGGATTGAAGTACGAGGGGGGAGTGCTGCAAGGGAATGCCAGTATTTTGGAGGTTGATATTTAACGGTGGGCCTCGTTATCGTGGGGAAGTATTGATGGTGCCCGTACAATTCCCCTCTGTCACTGTAAAGAAGCCTATAATTATCCTATGAAATTTCGTTAGCTACAGCAATGAAAAACAGAGAAATAACGCACCTTGGCACCAAAATCGACACTCACGTCGACTGCGCAGTCCTGCCGATTCACAGGCACTGCTAAACACTAGCATGTGACTAATATGCAACCATTTGAAGTCCTGCAAGCCCGTCACGCCGTCTGAGAGCGAGACGACGCCAGCGAAGGGCATGGTCGGCACCAAGTTGCCAATGCCATTTTGGGCATAGAGTCTTCGTCACGTGGTTGCCGGCTATCAATCTCGAACTTCGCATCCCCTGTCTCTTGCTCGCGCCGTTTCGCTCTGAGTCCGCAGCCGCAAGCTAAGATGGCCTCGTGGATGCTTGAGATGGCTGTTATAGATGCTGCACAGTGCTTGCCAACTGGCAGGATGGCGTAATCGACATGGGAGTCGATTCTGGCACTTAGACGCGTAATTTTCGTGACTATTATTGTTGCTGCTAACAAATCTTTATAGGATTTTCACCGGCAGAGTCTTAGCACTGACAGAATATCTTCAAAATTTATCTAACCCTTCTCCATGACCACAAGCCTCGCCGTTCCCCTGCGATTACAGGACGACTCTCGCAACACTGTAACCCGCTCTAAAACAACAGCTACTTTTATCCTGGACTCCGGTTCCATGGCTGCGGCACATACCGCATCAGGACCACTGGAAAACATGGCTAGGGCTGTTTCTACGGTCCCCGTATCCTTTCTAGGCTCGTTACATGCATCGCTTCCCCATTTACCATTGTACCACCCAGCACGATGGTCACCAATCTCTGCACGGCGTCAGTACAGTGGGCAGCAACGACATCACCACCATCTCTGGTAACCGTTGCTGCGTTGTCGACCATTGCCATGCCCGTCGCTATTGCAGTGTTACCCTCGTCGCCACTGTCTCCTTTACTAGTCTCTCCCTGCGACAACGCCTCTTTTCCCCGCCTAAACGTAGAAAAAATGTCTTCCTGTTATGATGCTACATCAATGTATGTCCTTGTCCTGTACACAGTTCGCCCTCTCATTGTCCCTCTTAGCCATGAGTTGCCCTCAAGCTCTTGGCCAGAGTTATTCGAGGCCCGAATACGCCGGAGAACGGATCTTATGTAGCTCCCATGCTCTCATGACAGGACTAATCTTCTAACTAGTACTTACAGGTAGATAGCTAGCATCTCTGTGTGAATTTAAACTAAATGAAATTTGCGTTTACACAATACCGTTCAATTCAGAATCCAATGTGTGTCTCGCACAAATATCCCTGCCATACGACCTTCATAGCGACACTCACCTCTCGACGTCTCAACATTTTGCTTGCACAGATATCCTGTTCTTGCTCTAAATCTTCCTTATACGCTGACCTCTTGTCGTATGAGCCCCTGCATGCGGAATAACAGTCGACGGAGCGAAAGAATGTTACGTTGTAGCCCCTTATCCTTATCGAAGGTCCACTAGCTCTTACAACATCAACTCAAGTCCGCCGCAGTCGCAAGAGAGCATCTCGCGAAGCCCAACAAATTGTTTGTCTGGCCGCTGACCTTTCAGACTTTCGATGGCTCCATTCCACCTGCCTTCTAGCGAGCTAGAATCTCCACCGCCCTGATCTCAAGCGCTCGGCATACAACTACCTGCAAGCTTCTGGCTCAAGTTGCAAATGATAAGTGTGTCCCATTCGTGTCGCATTTTCGGTGCCTGCTGGTCTTCCTCATGTGTGGGCAAGATGACAATCATTGATATACAAAACATTCCTTCAAGCTATCCCCTACACCGGTCTAATTCACCAGCGATGCTTTTCTACCAGTGGAGGACATTCGTGACGCCGTGGTGTGTTTAGTGACCCCCATCTTCTGAATATGGCCAGTTGACGAGCGTCACAGCTGTTAACGTTCAGTTCCACCGACACGCTACAGGCCCAACTATTGGACCTATGGAGGAGCCCTTCGCTCATTCCTAGTGTTACATACCTTGCTCGTCGCCAGTGACGGTACTGTCTGGACAGCAGGCACGAATATGTTAGGGCAGGTACGTTTTGTTGGGCTGGTCCATGTGTGGCGCTGACGTCGGCCTTTACTCTTTCCTTCCCTCTTGGTTCTGTTCCTTCCTTCTGTTCTCCTATCATGTCACAGTGTGGTCACTCGCCTTGTCCCGAGGTACCATTCTTCAAACGCGTACCATTCTTTGGTCCTGAAGAAGGCCAAGAAAAAACCATCAAAGCATCGGCGGGAGTGACGTTCTCTTGCGTCCTAACGGAGCGCGGGAAGGGTACGTTGTCCGTATGAGTCTCCCTTACTACCCAGGCTCAACCCGGTGAACAGTGTATGCCTTCGGTTCCGGGGAGAAAGGCCAGCTCGGCAATGGAACGACCGGCGAACGCATTACGACGGGCAACAAGACGGCGTTCGATATCATCTACGAACCCGTGTTGGTGAAGGATTTGGGGCCTGAGAAGATTACGCAGCTGTCGTCGGGTCAGCAGCATTCGATTGCGCTGGATGAGAAGGGGTATGTCGTCCAGAGTCTAGCCTCATTTTCAACTTGCTGATTACTTGCGCAGTACGGTACACGTCTGGGGCTACAACGGATACTGCCGTCTTGGTCTGGGGAATCAGGTGGACGCGCTCCGTCCCAAGCAAGTCCCTCAGTTCACTGGTGCGAATGCAGGCGTGCTCGTCGCCGCAGGCCCAAGTAATTCCGTCGTCGTGGATAAGGGAGGCATGTACTGGATGACGGGCAAGGTTCGTCTACCTTCTTTCGAACCTATAACTCGGAACTAACAGTTGCGCGTAGTGGAAAAACTCTGGAGATGGGTCGTCAGGCTCGCCCTACAGCAGTTTCCGGTACATGCCGGATATCATGGGCTGCAAGATCTCCGCCGCTGCCTCTGGAGGAGTAACACATTGGGCTTTGACACCTGATGATGAAAGCGATGGTGTTATGACCATTTCGTGGGGGCAGAACGCTGCAAATGGTACCATCCTTTTCGTTCTTTGTTGACCTTGCCGCTAACATCTCGGCAGGTGAGCTTGGTTTAGGAGTAGAAGAACCTAAATCAGCTACAAAACCTATCAAGCACGCGCGGTTGGGTGGTCTCGACGTACTGTCTGTCGTGCCGGGACAGAATACGACATTATTCCTTGCACGACCATCCGACAAGATGAGTGACCTACCAAGACACCCCATTGAGGTCGAAGTCAGCGACGCCTGCCTCATATGCCGGAAGGAGGACGAGGAGGAGGCACTAGAGTGTGATAAGGCATGTTGATGTCTTCTTTTGCTTTTGCTTCAACGTTGATGTGATTCCTATAGTGCGACAACCCGTACCATCTGTTGTGTCTCACCCCGCCTCTGACGACCGTACCAGAGGGTGAGTGGTTCTGCGCGGAATGTATTCGTGTGCCTGTCGGGCGACGGCTGAAGCCTGATGGGGATTCTGGTAAGAGAAAGGTGCCACCGAGCAGTGGGAGGGTAGGCGCGCCGAAGAAGAAGAAGCAGTAGGCATTGCTATGGACTATCTGTTATTCTCTATGTATTACCTAAAATGTTCGTCGAGTAGTTATTGATGTAGCTGTAATACATTTATTCGATTGAATATATTTCTACTGGGGACTTTATATTGGAACGAGAGCGGCCGAGGGTTTCCGAGGTTGTTATCATATGTATGTGTTCTCTTACCTAGCCGTTGTCTTTCCAACTGATATTATATCCTCCATTTAATATACAACAGACTACTTCGCTAATAGGTATCCTCATACCAAATCACAAAAGAATGCTACACTCGGCTGGTATCGCTTCGTCATATGTCGAAGATAAACAATCAGGTTATACTGGATACAGTAGGAATCCATCAGCGCCTGAGCTTGCAGATGCATAATCAGGCGGCGGCTGGAGGTCTGTTTCTGATTGCCGTATCGAATATCGGCGCTGGTTGTTCACTAGTATCTGAACGGTCTCCTCTAATTCCCCAAGCCTTGCCCTATCACGGAGCACTTCGGGTTCGTCCTGGCAGCGAGATGTCTGACTAGGCGTCGTAGTGCTGGGAACTTTTTCCTGACAGTACGGTTCTAGTAGAATCTGGGATACTCTATTGGTGTTATTCCGCTGCCGTTTACAGCGTCGGTGGAACAAAAAGACCAAGATCAAGAGTAGAAGTATGAATGCGATGACGCCGAGTATGCTTCCTATGATTAAAATCTTGTGTGACGACGGCGTAGTAGAAGAATAGATGGGTGACGTATATGGACTGCTGTTGTAAACCTTCCATTAACAGGCGGAACTTGGAAACGGATTTCAGAATACGAACGATTCCGTTTCTGAATCCTGCGTCGTTGTCGTTGTGGAGGATACTGTAGTTCCGAAAGAAGTCGTTGAACTATCATGAGGTTCACACTGGGAGCTATGAATCCATATAAAAGAATAAATCTCTTCAGGCCTCACGGAAAACTCACCGTGTTGGCCATCCAGGAGGGACATCTTTCCTTTTGACGTGGATGGATCCAATGGTCTCTGCTACTGAGTTACAGGACATGTACGCAAAGATCCTCAAGTGCGAAGGGGGCGGTGAATAGTATCAGCATCTGCAAGATTTTCATTCAATGATATAGCTTCCGGGACAAAGATTGCTGTATGCGCATGCTACAGCTGAGATGGAAGAGGCCGAAACAGCACAAGCAACGGGTAAGCTCAGCATTCTATACTACCCGATGGTATCGAAGACTTATCACTCCATGAACCGTGTTATTCAAGCCACATAAAACCTCTGTCCGTAAGTAAGCTTCTTGGATATATACTGTAACGAGCTTAGAGAGACAAAGAGATTACAGAAGCTAGTAATAAAAGGGCAGAACGGCTGTATATGCAAAGCCTGCAACTTCTGTGAGCTGTTATAACTTATTCCAAAATAGAGTAGCTGACATGCGGGCTTAGTAGGAGTAGGAGATGTGCATGACCTGCGGAGCAGCCCTGCGTAAGCGCAGTATGACGGGACAGGAAATAGTCACGTAGAAGTCTTGGTCCTTGTACTGCGCTTCAAGGGGCTACAGCTCGTTCCAGGGGCATGTGTAATCGAACACAATTCCTGGGAGCACATAAGATCGTGCAGGATTTGGGTATCAAATGGCGCTTTCGCAGTGGACTATGGAGAAGTCGTCGACTGTCACTGAGTGCATAGTCGTCTCCAACTACCGTATACTTTACGGTGTCGTTCTGCTCTCCCGAGTGAGAGCGAGGAATTTGGCATGCAAAGAGTAAAATATGTCCTACTCGGGCCCGGTAACGATGCCCCTGTGCCGCAATGACTCCAGTCCCCAGTCACAGCTAAGCTGACTGGGAGAAGGCATAGAATGGATGTGACAAGTACTCGTCACGTACAGAGCTGGAAGCAAGCACTGGCTCTCTGTTCATTGGAATTCGCTGCACTTATTGTTCCTGGAACCCAGACGTGCGATGATGATGACGGCTGTAGTTTAGCAAGATGTCTATTCGCGCTGACGAGCGAGATAGTACGGAACTTGTTGGGACAGAATATCGTCCCATTGAATCGTAAATTCGAGTTTCAAAGAGTAGAGAACGGAGGAAGGCGTAAAAGACGTGTATAGAGCCATTCCTGAACAAATCACATCGAAAGAATTAGATGTTGGCGTTACTCCGAGTTCTGAGGGTTAGATGAAAGAATGCGTTGTAAATACACACCTTACTTTCAAGATTCGAAGAGCTGGATATACAGAGACCCTTACAGGCATCTCACGTCTTGTATGTTAGCTGTCTTCGAAGCTCCCGACTGTGAAAAAATATTAGTCCAAGCCTTTCGGAAGCAAAAGGGGTGTGCGTGCTCATGAAGCGCGTAAAGATTTAACGGCTTCCTAGTAACTCTAGAGGAAGATGTAATATGAGCCTTGACGATCATTCTGGCTGTCATTCAGTTGTAGTAAGTGATTGCAAATGGACAAACGTGACCATCTGATTCCTGTGTCGTCTTCCTGAGCAAAGTCGGCAACCAATATATTTTGCGTTTGAAGATGGCATCCAGATCAATGTGAGCAGCTGGTGATACCGGGTCTAATGCTCTGACTTCAAACAGACTCGCTGTCCATCGAGCGAGGCACATCCATGTTGGTCTGTAAGAGCCGTATGGCCGCATTGAACGCGTCTACTCGATCGACAGAATCCTTAGATTCTTGATGGGATGGTATTAGGCAAATAGAATTTTCATTCAGGACTTCAATCAACACAGATGTGCTACCTGCCTATCTGCGGGTTACTGGTTAGATAATTGGCGGTAGGATAATGGAGTGCGACTTACCAACAATCCTTCCTCCGGCATATTGGGACTCTAGACTCTAGAGAAGCTGGGAGAAGCGCTTGAGAGTGGCGCTTTCCTAAGAGAAAAGATGAGACGATGGACAGTAGGCAAAGGGAGGACGTGAACGCAGTGAACCATGCTAGGAGCAGAAACACGTACTGGACTGTAGGTAGTTGGGGCATGAGGCGGTTGTTCTTTCCATGTAATGCATAGCTCAGGATAGTATTCGGGGGTGATGGGATCCCCGGGGCACATGCGGCCATAGGAAGTTCGTCGTGGCAGCGAGTCCTCGGTAAGGGAGTGTTAAGGGAGATAGTGGAGGCGATGGCAGACTGCAATGAAGGGGGTCATGACAATGGTCAACGATATAAGAACTGTTGTTTGAGATGGTTATGAAGACGTTGTCGGCCTGCTGTACTGATGCCGTGCAAAAATCGGTGCCCATCGTGGTAGGTGGAGAGAGAAATCGATGCACACGACGAGCCTCCTAAGAAGACGGGGACCTTGAAAACAGTCCTAGCCATGTCTTCAAGTGATCCCGCTGCAGTATGTACTGCAGCCGTAGTCCTGGAGTTTGGGAGAACTACCGCCGTACATTTTGAAAGTCTCGTTGTGTCCCGAGAGTCGTCCTGTAAGCGCAGGGAGACGGGAAGACCGGTGGTCACAGAATGATGGACGGCATTTGGAGTATTCCCTTTAGCACTAGAAGCGAACCCGTAAAAATCCTGCAAAGATTCGTTAGCTGTAGCAATAATAATGACAACAGTCAAACAACTTTACGTCTGAATTGACTCCCACATCGATTATGCAGTCCTGTCACCTCATAGGCACTGCCTAGCACCTCCAACAGCTAGCCGGAATCTCCCTGAGATTGTCCTAGCTCGTGACCGGGGTGTCAGAGCGAAACGGCGCGAGCAAGGGACATGGCGGATGCCAAGTTTGAGATTGATAGCCGGAAACCACGTGACGAAAACTCTGTGCCCAAAAATGGCACCTCCGGCATATTGGCTACTTGGCACTGACCATGCTCCTCGCTCGTGTCGTCTCGCTCTCAGACGGCGTGGCGAGCTTGTGGCATTCCGGAGAGATGAATTTTGGTCACATTCTAGTGTTCTTCAGTGCCTGTGAGGCGGCAGGACTGCACAATCGACCTGGGAGTCGACTTTGGTAGCAAGGTGCGTAAATTCTCTTTTTTTTATTGCTGTATTTAATGAAATTTCGTAGGATCATCGAATGCTAATTTCTTGTGATCGTAGGACATGCTATAAACATCGTCGACGCTCCCTCATACTCGCACAGCCACTCGTTCCCAATTCAGCGCGACTCCTGCACCACCCACCCATGGCCAAACGGCAATTTTTCTTACTTGACTTCGAGGACCTTGGCTGCGGTTGGTACTGCAGCAGGACGACGAGGAGACATGGCAAGGGCCATTTCTGGGGTTCCCTTGGCCGTCATTTGCTCAGCGTCGCCGCCGTTTCCTTGAGCTTCCCAAGTTGTATCCGGCACAATGACTACGGACTTCTGTAGCGCGTCCGGCACAGCGTGACGATCGGAATTCCATCTATACGTACAATTTCTGCTGTATAGGCTGTCGATAAGCCCGCTGTCGCTGTTGTGCCGCCACCCTATCTTCCCATACCTATGTTCCTTGCCGCGAACAGTGACGACCCCTTGTCTGGGGCTTCAAGTCCCTCGAGACAGATGTTCCGCCTCGTTAAGCGTAAATTTTATATTCTCCATTATTGCTCGCTAGCTAATCTACTTCTCAGACAGTCCCTGGCCTTCACTGTTCCCCAACGACCTTGCCCTTACGATGTATACCACAGCCTCAACACCATGCTGCGCCTTGCCTGGCAACCAAGTTTTGCTGGGAAATGACGTATCGTGTTCAGGCGAGCAGGACTGTAGCGTGTGCAGAGATGTCACATGTAAGTGCTCTATTAACTTTTCATTTCCGCTGTATAATGCTTTTCAGATGCACCTCTTTTGCTGTGTCATCCGCAATACATTTTTCAACAGTCCTCTCGCCACCGGCCTTCCCCTCGCAAGGTACACCAAGCTGGCGACAGACTTTGCGCCGAGATGAGATACGATTGGGAGGAGGGCCGGTTGTGCGTTGACTCGAATGGAAGGGGGTGTCTGCGAAGTCCTTGTTTGTGAGTGCTGTGTTGTCATCCGAGGCTCGCGGTCTAATGCTGGTGCATGAAGTTCTTTCACATTGCATCCCCCACACATGTTTTGGAGAATCCTCTTGCACATGACACATTCTCGTCGTCTAACATAGTTACGGCTACGATCTTTTGCGCTCAATTTTGTGCTGAGGCAATGTATCTCGTTCCGGCGAGCTAGGGTCGAGCACTGCTTGCATGGCTTGAAGCATGTGAGGCGCTAGCTTTACGTCGTTCTTCTGTGCCTGACCCCGTAGTAACAGAATCAGGCATTTCTTCGATGAAATTGTCTTCACGGTGACTACGACAAGCTTAGCAGTGATATGCATGCCATGTTCAGGGGAGGATGATGATCCACGGATGGACTCTTGATAGTGACGAAGACCTCGACATGGGCACCAGTGATTTCGAAGAGGAAGAGTCGGAAGATCCAGAGATCGAGCAGCGGTCCGTTAGATGACCACAGTCCGAAAGGTACGACGTTAGGCGACTAGGCATGGATCCGGATATTCGAGGGATTCTGGGTAACCCCGTGCGACCAGCAGATCTCTGGTACTATGTTGGAGGTGTCCCGCGGCGAACATCCCTGTTCGTGGACACGTGGCGATGAGGATGACAGCGGCGAGGAGCATCCCTGGCAAACGACTATCATGGGCGATGCGCCGCCATCATATTGTCTGTGCGAGCACGCGAACTACACGTACATGAAGGAGCTCCAAACGTTACTCTTCCTGCCGACGAAGAATATCGTCCGGAGACTGGTTATCGAGTGCGCGGCTGATGGGTGCAACGCTTTTAGAAAGGCGTGTAAGACATCATTGCACGACGTTGTCCTTGCGCTCAAGGACAAAGTGGTTTGGTTTAAATGATTTGACTGGCTGGAGAGGGGGAGGGATGGCCGACTAGACGCGCTCAAGACCGAACAAAGGACAAGAACCATGGAGGAAAGCGCCAGTAGCGATGGCTGTGCGCTATGCAGCAATTCGGATGGATCGACTACGAGCCCAGTATTACTTACATCAACTTTACAGATAACGCCTTCCCCGCCACCCAAGGAGGCCATTTTCATGCCGCTATCACTCATCCTTGACCCTCCACATCTCTGGAGACCGATACCGTATATTCCCGAATCACTGACCTATCTCCGGGAGCAGAGTTTGGAGGTTTTCCAATGTGTGAGTTTTTTTCGTTTTAATTTACATCCAATTCTGATGCAATGGATATTCCAGATATGGAGACATGCTTCCCGGCTGCTTTACCACTGCCGTTGTAAGGCGTGAGTGAGCCCAAGATGCGGAGGGCGTAGTACAGATAGCACTCGACGATGCTGCTCAGCCTGCTATGGTTCCACCGGTGATTCGTCTGCAGTCTCCCGACAACCAAGGAAACTGTCATCACACTTTCCATCGTACTCGTAGGACCACCATCGTTCTCTGATAGCCTTCCTCATCCTCGTGCCATCACCACAATGCTCGGTCTACTATTATCCCTGCGCTACTGTTGCTTTCTCTAAATTTTCTTCTTTATTGATTGGGCGGTACGCAGAATTGTTATAAAGTCGTTATTGAGAGGGCTAACCACAGATTAGGGTTTGAAAGAGCATCCAAAATGATTGAGGACAGTCCGACACACATGTGAACACACACATGGGAGGTCCTGCACCGCGGTGTGGTGGGTGTGCTTCAACTGATCATGTGAGCACACATGCAGTGTGACATGACACATGCACATATTCATGAAGAGCCCCCACACATGCGCGGTGCAGCACCGCACAGTGTGAACACAACAGCGCAGTACCAGTCTCAGCACAGTAGCAGCCAAGTAGGAATCCATGGAGCCATGTACAACAGGTGAGCACATCCATTTTAATAAAAGCCCCCCCAGTCCGCGGTACAGGACCGCCCTTATTGATTGGGCGGTACGCAGATTCGTTATAAACTCGTTATTGAGAGGCTAAACCACAGATTAGGGTTTGAAAGAGCAGCGAAATTGATTGAGGAGAGTCCAACACACATGTGAACACACACATGGGAGGTCCTGCACCGCGGTGTGGTGGGTGTGCTTCAAGTGAGCACGTGATCACGTGTGATGTGACATACACATGTTCATGAAGAGCCCCCACACATGCGCGGTACAGTACCGCACAGTGTGCTCACAACATAGCAGCAGCAGTTCAAGCAAGCACAGTAGTAGCCAAGTAGGAATGCATGGAGCCATGCACAACAGGTGAGCACATCCATTTTAATAAAGGCCCCCCCAGTCCGCGGTACAGGACCGCCCTTATTGATTGGGCGGTACGCAGATTCGTCATAAAGTCGTTATTGGAGGGGCTAAACCACAGATTAGGGTTTGAAAGAGCAGCGAAAGTGATTGAGGAGAGGTCAGAGGAGGTCGAAGAAGGTGGGATGGCGGTACAGCAAGCAAGCAGGAGAAGTAGGTAGCATGCCCATAGATTTGGGTGTGCGGTCCTGCACCGCGGCATGGAGGGGGGTGTGTCGAGGTTGGATATGAGTGCACAGGTGAGCGTCGAATGGTGAGCCCCCCCCCACACACGCGCGGTACTGCACCGCGGAGTGGGTGGGGGGGTTACAAACAGTAATTATTTTTTGTACCGCTCAGTTTTGCTGAAATAAAAATTTGCAACATACACATGTATTCAGGAGGTGAATTCGAAGACATTCACCGTTTCAATTTTGCATGAGTGAGGCAGCGGAATGTGTAGGGACGTGCATGGGTGAGAAGCAGGCCCACCCATGCGCGGTGTGGGACCGCGCAGCAATGGGAGGGTCGTCAGATGCATCTACAGACATGTACGCGTCTGTAAATGCATCTGACGACGTCTCCGAGTATCAATGGCAGTCTCTCACGCATGCGCAGGCATCGTTTGAGCATGCGCGGCATCCCAGGGCATCCCGGAGAGTGCCGGACCGGCCAGTCGGCATCCACATGGATGCCATGCAACCGGATCTCGGTCCGGATCGTGCCCTGCCGGCCCCGGCATGTACATGCCGAGCGATGGGCGCTTAACGCCCTTGCTCCTGATCGTCATCGTCCCTCCCGCCCCCCCCGCCCTCTTGCTCATTCCCTCCCTTCCTCCCGCCCTAGTGTTATATCCCTGATCTTACACCGTTAAAGTTCGCTTGTCAGCGTGGGAATATCCGATGGCCGGCTCGTCAGGAAACATACAGGAAAGTTGTTCATTAACATGGAAACTCTTGACACCCACTTTTACCGCTCCAGCCGGGGCATTTTTCGTCGATGCCAGCTCCTGCCGGCGTAGGGTGTTTGGAAAACGAGTGCGGAGGCAGCGTGGGAGGGTCTGTGCGCAGTACAGAGCTGATTCGGTGTCCATTGATAGCCCTTGAAAAGGTGAACCTTTGGGCACCGATTCCGAGCAATTCCGGCACACAGGCCGTTCCATGCTGGCAAAATGCAGTGGAAATGGGGATGGAGGAGAGCTCTTAGGGATCGGGAGCCATCCATATTCGGAAACATGTCTCACCTAGCGATTTCATGTGTTAGCTCTATCTGCATGTGATTATTTTATTCTATGACGTGCCCAAGCAATACCATTTGTTATTTATATCTTTACTGGTGTGATTCCCACCATGGGCACTTGTACTAGCATCGGCAAGGCATACCTAGAGGCTGGCAGCCGGCACTGTTTCCCCTCAGGCATCACCAAGAATAGGTCTCTCCCATGACTCTTGCTCGCCAGTCGCAGCGTGCTTCGTAGTCTATACCATCCTCTGCGACGACGCATCTATTTCCATGCCCGCCGATGTGTTTCCGACGCATATATGCTAGTCTGCAGCAGTACCTTACCTGCTACTCCTTTGAAGACGCGTAAATTGCCTGTATGCGCCCCAGTAGTCTCAGCGACCCGTCCCCAACGACCTCAATCTCTTTATATTACATTTAAATTATTTATACATATTTTAACAGACCGCCCCGTGTGATACTGGGACCGGTGTGCAATATTTAACGCTGATTCGCCGCTTCTGAATGCAGCACAGGCCCCTGCCAAACAAGTGCCAACAAGCCATCTTCAACTTGACGCTTGTTTGGCTACACCCTCCACGCCTTGGGCCTAATTTATCTATCACTGAATCACACAAGATATACGCGAGTCAAAGGAATGCATTTAACGCACCGGAATTGTTCGAACATATCTGCCGTGAAGTGTTGTGTCACCTGCTCCGGCATCAATCCACATATAGTAATCCCCTGATCATCAAATCTATTTATAGAATGATCTGATCTGTTATCGAGTGAGTGCTACGGCGGTGAACGCGCACTCCCCTCGCCCTTGCCCCAATATTCCGTAGGTACTGCAGACGCCCACACGCGTACACACCGGTGCACTCTACGAGGTCACATGACCTGCCGCCGGCTCGGCTATTTAAACGGCTTCGAACGCGTCCATTGCTCTTTACCTCGTATTTGTCGTTTGCGTCTCGGTAAGTCCCCTTCCACTCATCTTTCCTTCGGGTTCTAATATTTAATTATACATATATATTTCTTCAAGATGCCCATCAACTACTACCATTTGCGAGTTGGTTTTCCTCAACGGGATCGGGTGTTTGGGGCCCCGGGAAGGAGGACGCGACGTTCGAACTTGTTAGCCGGCGAGTTTCCGGGAAGCGTGCTCCGGGCAGCGAGGCAGAGATATGCGAGGGAGTTGCGACGTGAATTTGTGGTGTGCCTTTCTCTATTGTAAGTCGTCCAACGTTTTCCCTTTGCTCTATTAACTTTCGTAGCACCGGTTGGCACAGCTCCGACCATTATCACGACAATCATTACACCCTGCGCGGGTACAACCATACCGGCTGGTTGGTGATAACGATTGAGATGGAGGGGGGGAATTCGGGGGCGGTCTACACGTATGGGCCGCGTGATTGGTGGAGATGGTTGAGAACTGCACCTGGGGGGCGTCGGAGCGAATTGGAGGCCAGGTTCTTCTTCAAGCCGGTGGATCATGTCGAGGTGAGTGATTTCTTTCTTTCTTTTTGAATTTTGACTTACTTGTGTCGTTGCAGGTGATTTAGATGTCTTTGTTGAAGATTTGTAATTGTAACTCATCTGTCAAGGAATGTGTATGCGGGGTTTTTGTTTTCTTGTCTACGCGGGGCTGTGAGTGGACTATGACTTTATACTTGGAGTTTAATGTTCAGCTTATTGCTAGCTCGGCCGACGCTTCTAGGCAGAGACACCGCCCGGCACGCACGTCTCGAGGGTACCTGTTCACGACGGTTACAGTGTCGTACACGAGGTAACGTAGTTTCACTCGTGTTGGTATCCTGTCACTGAGTTTGTACTAGGGCACAGGGCCGGGAGTGCAAAGACGTCGAATCAGGGTGGCCCCGCGAACTCCAAGGTGATGCCGGTGTTACTCGTATGCTGTCATTAACTTGTACGTTCATGCTGTCAGGGAGCACTTGACCTCGCTACAGGAAGACTGGGCGAGGGTCAGCGGGGTAAGTAGGTGTGCTGAAGTGAGTGATGAAGGTGACGTACCGAATGGGCCCACCTGAGCTCGCCTAGCTGAGCCCTACACACGACTTGAACACTCGATAACAACGTCGGTGCGTAATTGCATTCACCTCGTGTGGCCCAAATTAATCTGGAGAAAGAAACCCATGTAATACTCAATACCTCGTCTCACTGACGGGTTACCTACAGCGTCACCGGCGCCTGTTCTATGCCATACCAAACGTCCACCCAAAAAAAATAATATATACGTCCATGATGTACGATCAACGTGATTTGTAAGATATCATTCCTGATATGGTGTAGGCGGCTGCCGTATGTTCGATCATTGTCAGATCAGTTTATTTTTAACTTAGGGTTAGGGTTAGGGTTAGGGGTTAGGGTTAGGGTTAGGGTTAGGGTTAGGGTTAGGGTTAGGGTTAGGGTTAGGGTTAGGGTTAGGGTTAGGGTTAGGGTTAGGGTTAG